>CAUYUJ010002470.1:269743-308613 GCA_963575745.1 Prorocentrum cordatum
GAGGTTCCCGTGCGGCGTTCTGGAGCGCTTCGCGCTCTGCGCCTGGCTTCGCTATCCGGGTACCTCGTACCTCGTAGAGCTCTTCGTCATCGATGAGCTAGAGGAATTCCGGCGCGGGGTGGAGCTAGTTGGCCGACCGGGCCGAGGCGGACAATGTGACAACTTTTGGGTGGTTTTGCAAATATTTGAAAGATATTTGACAATTCATTTTGAGAAAGCAGATTTTTCGCACCTGTAAACGATTATGAGGGTCTCTCAGTCTTAATATGAGTTCCGTAGGCGCACATTTACTATCAAAACACTTGGAGGAACCAACTTCATGTCGACATGGAAAATATCAAATTTCTATTTTTCGAGAAATGCCCCCTGAAGCTCTCACTTTCGACTCTGAGCACTCTCACGCGTCAAAGGAGCTCTACGAGGTGTTCGGCGGTGACCAGGTTGACGGTTCACCGCCGGCGCCAGTAGAGCTCTTCGACGAGATGAGCTAAGAGGAATTCGGGCGCAGGGTGGAGCTAGTTGGCCGATCCGACCAAAAGAGACAATGTGATAACCTGGGGTAGGTTTTTGGAACATTGTGCAAGATTTGACAATTCGTTTTCAGAAAACGGATTTTTCCTACCTACAATAAGCTATGGCGCATCTGCTGGTAAAATTTTCAGGGCTCTAGAAGCAATATTACTATCAAAAGACTTGCGGGAACCGACTTTACCCGCAGTACAGTTTGGCAGGTGACGGTGGTTGGCTTTACTTAACTCGAGCTGTCAGCAATCTACAGACCTCTCACGCACACCAGTCGATGCAGAATGATCTGACGCGTCACACTGGAAGCTCGAGAGTTCCTCGAAATGGCTGAGTCAGGAGTTACGATCGAAATACCGTCTCTATGTATGCGTGTTGCGAACGGTGTTTCGATGATAATTCGAGCTGAATGTATGCTATGCATGCCAGATGCATTCCAATCGAAGCAGCGACATGCGAGACATCGAATGAGCCTCGAGAGTGCCCAAATTGATTAGAATTTTGAAAATTAATGAAAAATATCGATTTGTACAATTTTACATTTTTTGTGTCGGATGATTTTTTTTCTAATTCATATCGATACATGGGTGACCTAGAGAGTTCTGGTGCATGTTTGTCGACGCAGAATGGTTTCGCGATCTCACTGAGAGCGCGAGACTTCATATGAATAGCTTCGCTGGGAGTGAGAACTTTGGTCGACCCGGCCAGAAAAGACAAAGTGGTAACTTTTGGGTGGTTTTGCAATTTTTTGAAAGATATTTGACAATTCATTTTGAGAAAGGAGATTTTTCGCACCTGTAAACGACTATGAGGGCCTCTCTGTCAAAGTATGAGCTCTGTAGGCGCACGTTTACTATCAGAACACTTGGAGGAACCATCTTCATGTCGACACGAAAAAAATCAATTTTTGTCTTTTTCGAGAAATGCGTCCAGAAGCTCTCTCTTTCAACTCCGAGCACTCTTACGCGTGAAATGAGCTCTACGAGGTTCCCGGCGGTGACCGGTTCACCGCCGGCGCCAGTTTTGGACGCTTATAACTCGTAGAGCTTCCCTTAGCTAGTTATAGCTGGAAGCTAAGAGTAATTCCGGCGCGCCCCACAGCTAGTTGGCTCGAAAAAAAAGAACTGAACTTTTCACAACTTTTGCTCGGTTGAAAATTATTTTCGAAATTTGACAATTCGTTAGAGCTCTAGTATTTTTTCCCGTGATATTCGATCTTATTCCCGCTCGCCATCTTGATCTCAGCTCGATCGGGTAACTTTGAAGGCCAAAAAGCACACTGGCGGGAACGGCCGTTTCGAGTCATCTTGATACGCGCTGTCGCTATTTTGTTCTTAACTCGAGCTTGAGGACAGCTACAGAGCTGGTAAGCACAGCTATCGCACTCAGAATCATCAGGCGCGTTCGCCTGTTGAATCCAGAGGTCTGAACTCGGTCTGCCAGCCGAGCTAGGCCCGCAAACCTATTCGTATTCTTTGAGCCAACTTGATACGCGTTGTCGGTATTTTCTACTGAACTCGGCTGTAGGGCAGCTACAGTGCTGGTAAGCACACCTATCGCACTCAGAATTATCAGGCGCGTTCGCCTGTCGACTCCATAGGTCTGAACTCGGTCTGCTAGTCGAGCTAGGTCCGCAAACCTATTCGTATTATTCGAGTCAACCTGATACGTGTTGTCGGTATTTTCTGCTTAACTCGAGCTGTAGGGCAGCTACAGTGCTGGTTAGCACAGCTATCGCACTCAGAATCATCAGGCGCGTTCGCCTGACGAATACATAGGTTTGAACTCGGTCTGCTAGCCGAGCTACGTGCGCAAACCTATTCGTATTATCCGATTCAACTTGATACGCGTGGTGGGTATTTTGTACTTATTCCGAGCTGCAGGGCAGCTACAGTGCTGGTAAGCACGCCTATCGCACTCAGAATCATCAGGGGTGTTCGTCCGCCTGTTGGATCCAGAGCTCGGAACTCGGTCTGCTGTCCAAATTAGATCGGCACAACTTCTATATTGTTCGAGTCATTCTCAAAAGTGCTGTCGGTTTTCTGCACCTAACTCGGGCCTGTAGGGGGGCGGCAGGGCTGGTGACAGAAGTCGATTCGAAGACATCAGACGCGTCCACCTGTCGCATTCAGAGGTCAACAAATATTTACTATAAGTCGGAATGTTGGATGCGCGGTTTTCTCAACTGACATCAAGGTAGGAAGCTCTACGAGTCCCCGGCGGTAACAAAGGTTGACGGTTTACCGCCGGCGCCCAGTTCCGGCGCGGGGTGGAGCTAGTACCTCGTAGAGCTCTTCGTCATCGACGAGCTAGAGGAATTCCGGCGCGGGGTGGAGCTAGTAACTCGTAGAGCTTCCCTTAGCTAGTTATAGCTGGAAGCTAAGAGTAATTCCGGCGCGCTGGAGAGCTAGTACCTCGTAGAGCTCTTCGACGAGATGAGCTAAGAGGAATTCGGGCGCAGGGTGGAGCTAGTTGGCCGACCCGACCAAAAGAGACAATGTGTTAACCTGGGGTCGGTTTTTGAAACATTGTGCAAGATTTGACAATTCGTTTTCAGAAAACGGATTTTTCTCACATAAAGTAAGCTATGGCGCACCTGCTGGTAAAATTTTCAGGGCTCTAGGGGCAATATTACTGTCAAAAGACTTGCAGGAACCGACTTTGCCCGCAGTACAGTTTGGCAGGTGACGGTGGTTGGCTTTACTTAACTCGAGCTGTCAGCAATCTACAGACCTCTCACGCACACCAGTCGATGCAGAATGATCTGGCGCGTCACACTGGAAGCTCGAGAGTTCCTAGAAATGGCTGAGTCAGGAGTTATGATCGAAATACCGTCTCTATGTATGCGTGTTGCGAACAGTGTTTCGATGATAATTCGAGCTGAGTGCATGCTATGCATGCCAGGTGCATTCCAATCGAAGCAGCGACATGCGAGACATCGAATGAGCCTCGAGAGTGCCCAAATTGATTAGAATTTTCAAAATTAATGAAAAATATCGATTTGTACAATTTTATATTTTTTGCGTCGGATGATTTTTTTCTAATTTATATCGATCTATGTGACCTAGAGAGTTCTGGTGCATTTTTGTCGACGCAGAATGGTCTCTCGCTCTCACTGAGAGCGCGAGACTTCAAGGAATTCCGGCGCGGGGTGGAGCTAGTTGGCCGACCCGGGCAGAACGGACAAAGTGGTAACTTTTGGGTGGTTTTGCGAATATTTGAAAGATATTCAACCATTTTTTTTAAGAGAGCAGATTTTTCGCACCTGTAGACGACTATGAGGGCCTCTGCGTCTTAATATGAGCTCTGTAGATGCGCTTTTACTGTCAAAACACTTGGCGAAACCAACTTCATGTCGACATCGAAAAAATCACGTTTTCTCACTTTCGAGAAATGCTTCCAGAAGCCCTCTCTTTTGATGCTGAGCACTCTCACGCGTGCCAGGAGCTCTACGAGGTTCCCGGCGGTGTCCAGGTTGACGGTTCACCGCCGGCGCCAGTAACTCGTAGAGCTTCCCTTAGCAAGTTATTGCTGGAAGCTTAAGAGTAATTCCGGAGCGCTGGAGAGCTAGTTGGCAAGAAAAATCTCGACGGACCTTTTACCTCGTAGAGCTCTTCGGCATCGATGAGCTAGAGGAATTCCGGCGCGGGGTGGAGCTAGTAACTCGTAGAGCTTCCCTTAGCTAGTTATAGCTGGAAGCTAAGAGTAATTCCGGCGCGCTGAAGAGCTAGTTGGCCCGAAAAATCTCGACGGAACTTTTGGTGACTTAACTCGTAGAGCTTCCCTTAGCTAGTTATAGCTGGAAGCTTAAGAGTAATTCCGGGGAGCTGGAGAGCTAGTTGGCAAGAAAAATCTCGACGGACCTTTTGGTGACTTTTGGTCGGTTGAAAATTTTGTTCTCGAAATTTGACCAGTCGTTAGAGCTCTAGTATTTTTTCTCATGATATTCGATCTTATTCCCGCTCGCCATCTTGATCTCAGCTCGATCGGGTAACTTTGAAGGCCAAAAAGCAGGCAGGCGGGAACGGCCATTTCGAGTCATCTTGATACGTGCTGTCGGTATTTTGTACTTAACTCGAGCTGTAGGGCAGCTACAGTGCTGGTAAGCACAGCTATCGCACTCAGAATCATTAGGCGCGTTCGCCTGTTGAATCCAGAGGTCTGAACTCGGTCTGCCAGCCGAGCTAGGTTCGGTTTTCTGTACTTAACTCGAGCTTTGGGGCAGCTACAGTGCTTGTAAGCACAGCTATCGCACTCAGAATCATCACGCGCGTTCGTCTGTTGAATCCAGAGGTCTGAACTCGGCCTGCTAGCCGAGCTAGGTCCGCAAACCTATCAGTATTATTGGAGTGATCTTGATAGACGCTCTCGGTTTTCTGTACTTAACTCGAGCTGTAGGGCAGCTACAGGGCTCATTGTGACAGACATCGCTGGGGAATTATCAGTCGCGTTCGTCTATCGTACCGAGAGCTCTGAACTCGGCCTGCTGCCCGAGCTAGGTTCGCGAAACTGTTCGTATTGTCCGAATGATCTTGTGACATGCTCTCAATTTTCTGCACTCAACTCGTGCTGGGGAAGGGCTACAGTGCTGCAGGTCACATATATCGATTTGCACACATCAGGCGCGTCTTTCGGTCGATTCCAGAGCTCGGAACTCGGTCTGCTGCTCGAACTAGGTTCGCAAAACTATTATATTATTCGAATCGATACTGTCGGTTTTCTGCACTTAACTCGGGCTGTAGGGGGGCTTCAGTGCTGGGAATCACATGAGTGGATTCGCAGACATCAGACGCGCCCGCCTGTCGCATTCAGAGGTCTCAACTCGGTTTGATACTCGAACTGGGTTGCGAAACTGTTCGTTTTTTGTTAGCGTCATCTTGAGAGGTCTGAAATCGCTTGGGCTTAAAAAATAGTCGTTCTTTCGAGTTTTTTTCCACAGTATATATTGTCAGGAAGCTCTACGAGTCTCCCGGCGGTAAGAAAGGTTGACGGTTTACCGCCGGCGCCCAGTTTGCTTTTGCTCGGTTGAAAATTTCGTTCTCGAAATTTGACCATTCGTTAGAGCTCTAGTATTTTTTCCCGTGATATTCGATCTTATTCCCGCTCTCCATCTTGATCTCAGCTCGATCGGGTAACTTTGAAGGCCAAAAAGCTCGGTGGCGGGATCGGCCGTTTCGAGTCATCTTGATATGCGCTGACGGTTTTCTGAACATAACTCGAGCTCTAGGGCAGCTACAGAGCTGGTAAGCACAGCTAATGCATGCAGAATGATCAGGCGCGTTCGCCTGTTCAACCCAGAGGTCTGAACTCGGTCTGTCAGCCGAGCTAGGTCCGCAAACCTGTTTCTATTATTCGAGTCAACTTGATACGCGTTGTCGGTATTTTCTACTTAACTCGAGCTGTAGGGCAGCTACAGTGCTGGTAAGCACTCCTATCGCACTCAGAATGATCAGGCGCGTTCGCCTATTGAATCCATAGGTCTAAACTCGGTCTGCTAGCCGAGCTAGGTCCGCGAAGCTATTTGTATTATTCGAGTTAACTTGATACGCGTTGTCGGTATTTTCTACTTAACTCGAGCTTAAGGGCAGCTACAGTGCTGGTGAGCACACCTACTGCACTCAGAATCATCAGGCGCGTTCGCCTGTTGAATACAGAGCTCTGAACTCGGTCTGTTGCGCGATCCAGAATCACGAAACTGTTCGTATTCTTCCAGTCATCTTGAGAGCTATTATCGGCGTTCTCACTTAATTCGGGCTGTAGGGAGGCTGCAGGGCGGGTAATCACAGGAATCGATTCGGAGACATCAGACGCGTCTGTCTGTCGCATTCAGAGGTCTGAACTCGGTCTGATACTCGAGTTGGGCTGAAAAACTATTCGTTCTCTGCAATTTTCTTCGACATTATATGTTGTCAGGAAGCTCTACGAGTCCCCCGGCGGTAACAAAGGTTGACGGTTTACCGCCGGCGCCCAGTTGGTCGACCCGGCCGAGGCGGACAAAGTGATAACTTTTGGGTGGTTTTGCGATTTTTTGAAAGATATTTGACCATTTATTTTGAGAAAGCAGATTTTTACGCCGAGTATTGGCATATAAACTTCCCTCTAACAGCAGCTCAGCTCTCTCGATGCATTTTTACAGGAGCTGACTTCCAGGAACTAAGCGAATATGAAAATCGAAAAAATCGAACTTCAAGATTTTTGAAAAATCTGAATTTTTTGACTCTGTGTCGATTCTCTGCACTCTTACCAGTGAGAGGAGCTCTACGAGGTTCCCGGCGGTGACCAGGTTGACGGTTCACCGCCGGCGCCAGTGCTGACTTTTGGTCGGTTGAAAATTTGGTTCTCAAAATTTGACCATTCGTTAGAGCTCTAGTATTTTTTCCCATGATATTCGATCTTATTCCCGCTCGCCATCTTGATCTCAGCTCGATCGGGTAACTTTCAAGGCCAAAAAGCAGGCAGGCGGGAACAGCCATTTTGAGTCATCTTGATACGCGCTATCGGTTTTCTTAAGATAACTCGAGCTTCAGGACAGCTACAGAGCTGGTCAGCAACGCTAATGCATTCAGAATGATCAGGCGCGTTCGCCTGTTGAATCCAGAGGTCTGAACTCGGTCTGCTAGCCGAGGTAGGGTCGCAAACCTATTGGTATTGTTCGAGTTATCTTGAGAAGTGCTCTCGGTTTTCTGTACTTAAATCGTGCTGGGGGAGGGCTAGAGTGCTGCTAGTCACAGGAATCGAGTTCGAGACATCAGGCGCGTCCGTTCGTCGAACCGAGAGCTCCGAACTCGGTCTGCTGCTCGAACGAGATCCGCGAAACTGTTGTATTATTCGAGTCATTCTGAGAGGTACTCTCGGTTTTCTGCACTTAACTCAGGCTGTATGGGGGGCTGCAGAGCTGGTAATCACAGGAATCGATCTGCAGACATCAGACGCGTCCGCCTGTCGCATTCAGAGGTCTGAACTCGGTTCCATACTCGAGCTCGATTCGAAAACTGTTTGTTTGTTTTGTTGAGTCATCTTGAGAGGTCTATAATCGCTTGGGCTGAAAAACTAGTCGTTCTCTGAAATTCTTTCCCACATTATAAATTGTCAGGAAGCTCTACGAGTCCCCCGGCGGTAAGAAAGGTTGACGGTTTACCGCCGGCGCCCAGTTGGCAAGACAAATCTCGACGGAACTTTTGATGACTTTTGCTCGGTTGAAAATTTCATTCTCGAAATTTGACCATTCGTTAGAGCCCTAGTATTTTTTCCCGTGATATTAGATCTTATTCCCGCTCGCCATCTTGATCTCAGCTCGATCGGGTAACTTTGAAGGCCAAAAAGCACGGTGGCGGGAACGGCCGTTTCTCTTGATATACGTTGACGGTTTTTTGTACTTAACTCGAGCTGTAGGGCAGCTACAGAGCTGGTAAGCACAGCTATCGTACTCAGAATTATCACGCGCGTTCGTCTGTTGAATCGAGAGGTCTGAACTCGGTCTGCCAGCCGAGCTAGGTCCGCAAACCTGTTTGTATTATTCGAGTGAACTTGATACGCGCTGTCGGTATTTTGTACTTAACTCGAGCTGTAGGGCAGCTACAGAGCTGGTAAGCCCAGCTATTGCATTCAGAATTATCACGCGCGTTCGCCTCTCGAATCCAGAGGTCTGAACTCGGTCTGCCAGCCGAGCTAGGTCCGCAAATCTATTCGTATTATTCGAGTCTTCTTGATAGAAACTCTCGGTTTTCTGTACTCAACTCGAGCTCCAGGGCAGCTACAGTGCTGGTAAGCACACCTACCGCACTTAGAATCATCACGCGCGTTCGCCTGTCGAATCCAGAGGTCTGAACTCGGTCTGCTAGCCGAGCTAGGTCCGCAAACCTATTCGTATTGTTCGAGTCATCTTGATAGACGCTCTCGGTTTCCTGTACTTAACTCGAGCTGTAGGGCAGCTACAGGGCTGATCGTGACAGAAATCGATGGGGAATCATCAGTCGCGTTCGTCTATTGAACCGAGAGCTCTGAACTCGGCCTGCTGCCCGAGCTAGGTTCACGAAACTGTTCGTATCGTCCGAATGATCCTGAGACGTGCTCACAATTTTCTACACTCAACTCGTGCTGGGGGAGGGCTACAGTGCTGCAGATCACATATATCGAATTGTACACATCAGGCGCGTCTTTCGGTCGATTCCAGAGCTCGGAACTCGGTCTGCTCGAACTAGGTTCGTAAAACTATTATATTATTCGAGTTGATATTGTCGGTTTTCTGCACTTAACTCGGGCTGTAGCGGGACTCCAGGCTGGGAATCACATGAGTGGATTCGCAGACATTAGACGCGCCCGCCTGTCGCATTCAGATGTTTGAACTCGGTTTGATATTCGAACTGGGTTGCGAAACTGTTTGTTTTTTAGCGTTATCTTGAGAGGTCTGAAATCGCTTGGGCTTTACAAATAGTCGTACTTTCGAGTTTTTCCCCACAGTATGTATTGTCAGGAAGCTCTACGAGTCCCCCGGCGGTAAGAAAGGTTGACGGTTTACCGCCGGCGCCCAGTTGGCCTACCCGGATGAGGCGGACAATGTGATAACTTTTGGGTGGTTTTGCGATTTTTTGAGAGATATTTGACCATTTATTTTGAGAAAGCAGATTTTTACGCCGAGCATTGGCATATAAACTCTTCTCCGGTAGCAGCTCAGCTCTCTTGTTGCATTTTTACACGAGTTGACTTCCAGAAACTGAGCGAATATGAACATCGAAAAAAATAGAATTTCAAGATTTTCGAAAAAGCTCATTTTTTTTGATTCTGTGTCGATTCTCTGCACTCTCACTAGTGAGAGGAGCTCTACGAGGTTCCCGGTGGTGACCAGGTTGACGGTTCACCGCCGGCGCCAGTTGGCCCAGCCGGCCGAGACGGACAATGTGGTAACTTTTGGGTGGTTTTGCGAAAATTTGAAAGATATTTGACCATTTATTATGAAAAAGTAGATTTTTACGCCGAGCATTGGCATATGAACTCCTCTCTGATAGCAGCTCAGCTCTCTCGATGCATTTTTGCATGAGCTGACTTCCGGGAACTGAGCGAATATGAACATCGAAAAAATCGAATTTCAAGATGTTCGAAAAATCTCCATTTTTTGATTATGTGTCGATTCTCTGAACTCTTACAGTGAGGGGAGCTCTACGAGGTTCCCGGCGGTGACCAGGTTGACGGTTCACCGCCGGCGCCAGTTCCAGCGGGCTGGAGAGCTAGTTGGCTCGGAAAAAAAGAACTGAACTTTTCACGACTTCTGGTCGGTTTGTTCTCGAAATTTAACCATTCGTTAGAGCTCTAGTTTTTTTTCCCCGTGATATTCGATCTTATTCCCGCTTGCCATCTTGATCTCAGCTCGATCGGGTACCTTTTACTGCCAAAAAGCACACTGGCGGGATCGGTCGTTTCGAGTCATCTTGATACGCGTTGTCGGTATTTTGTACTTAACTCGAGCTGTAGGAGAGCTACAGAGCTGGTAAGCACAGCTATCGCACTCAGAATCATCAGGCGCGTTCGCCTGTTCAAACCAGAGGTCTGAACTCGGTCTGCTAGCCGAGCTAGGTCTGCAAACCTTCGTATTATTCGAGTCAACTTGATACGCGTTGTCGGTTAGAGCTCTTCGACATCGGTGAGCTAGAGGAATTCCGGCGCGGGGTGGAGCTAGTTGGCCGACCCGGCCGAGGCGGACAATATGGCAACTTTTCGGTGGTTTTGCGATTATTTTGAGAAAGCAGATTTTTCGCACCTGTAAAAGGCTTCGAGGGCCTCTCCGTCTGAACAGGAGCTCTCTAGATGCACGATCACTATCAAAACACTTGGAGGAACCATCTTTATGTCAACATGAAAAAATCATGTTTCCTCTTTTTCGAGAAATTCTTCCAGAAGCCCTATCTTTTGATGCTGAAGACTATTACGCGTGTTAGGAGCTCTACGAGGTTCCCGGCGGTGACCAGGTTGACGGTTTACCGCCGGCCCCATGTCCACTTAAATCGAGCTGTAGGGCAGCTACAGTGCTCGTAAGCACATCTATCGCACTCAGAATAATCAGGCGCGTTTGTCTGTCGGCTCCATAGGTCTGAACTCGGTCTACTAGCCGAGCTATGTTCGCAAACCTATTCGTATTATTCGAGTCAACTCAATGCGCGTTGTCGGTATTTCCTACTTAACTCGAGCTTCAGGGCAGCTGCAGTGCTGGTGAGCACAGCTATCGCACTCATAATCGTCAGGCGCGTTCGCCTGTTTAATCCATAGGTCTGAACTCGGTCTGCTAGCCGAGCTACGTGCGCAAACCTATTCGTATTGTTCGAGTCAACTTGATACGCGTGGTGGGTATTTTGTACTTAATTCGAGATGCAGGGCAGCTACAGTGCTGGTAAGCAAATCTATCGCACTCAGAATCATCAGGGGCGTTCGTTCGCCTGTTGGATCCATAGGTCCGAACTCGGTCTGCTAGCCGAGCTAGGTCCGCAAATCTATTCGTATTATTCGAGTCATCTTGACAAACACTCTCGGTATTTCCTGTACTTAACTCGAGCTGTAGGCAGCTACAGAGCCTACAGTCACAGAAATCGATTGAGAATTATCGGGCGCGTTTGTCTGTTGTATCGAGAGCTCTGAACTCGGCCTGCTGCCCGAGCTAGGCTCGCGAAACTATTCGTATTGTCCGAATCATCGTGAAAAGTGCTCTCAATTTTCTGCACTCAACTCGTGCTGGGTGAGGCCTACAGTGCTGCGGGTCATAGAAATCGATTTGCACACATTAGGCGCGTTCGTTGGTCGATTCGAGAGCTCAAAACTTGGTCTGCTGCTCGAAACAGGTTTGCGAAATTATTATATTATTCGATATGAGTCAGAATGTTGGTAGGTGCTCTCGGTTTTCTCAACTTAGAGCTTGGAAGCTCTACGAGTTCCCCGGCGGTAACCAAGGTTGACGGTTTACCGCCGGCGCCCAGTGGCTGGAAGCTAAGAGTAATTCCGGCGCGCTGGAGAGCTAGTTGGCTCGAAAAAAAAGAACTGAACTTTTCACGACTTTTGGTCGGTTGAAAATTATGTTCTCGAAATTTGACCATTCGTTAGAGCTCTAGTATTTTTTCCCGTGATATTCGATCTTATTCCCGCTCGCCATCTTGATCTCAGCTCGATCGGGTACCTTTCACTGCCAAAAAGCACACTGGCGGGATCGGCCGTTTCGAGTCATCTTGATACGCGTTGTCGGTATTTTGTACTTAACTCGAGCTCTAGGACAGCTACAGAGCTGGTAAGCACAGCTATCGCACTCAGAATCATCAGGCGCGTTCGCCTGTTGAATCCATAGGTCTGAACTCGGTCTGCTAGCCGAGCTAGGTCCGCAAACCTATTCGTATTATTCGAGTCAACTTGATACGCGTTGTCGGTATTTTCTACTTAACTCGAGCTGTAGGGCAGCTACAGTACTCGTAAGCACGCCTATCGCACTCAGAATGATCAGGCGCGTTCGCCTGTTGAATCGAGAGGTCTGAACTCGCTCTGCTAGCCGAGCTAGGTCCGCAAACCTATTGGTATTATTCGAGTCAACTTGATACTCGTTGTCGGTATTTTCTACTTAACTCGAGCTGTAGGGCAGCTACAGTGTTGGTAAGCACACCTATCGCACTCAGAATCATCAGGCGCGTTCGGCTGTTGAATCGATAGATCTGAACTAGGTCTTCCAGCTGAGCTAGCTCCGCAAACCTATTCGTATTATTCGAGTGAACTTGATACGCGTTATCGGTATTTTCTTCTTAACTAGAGCTGCAGGGCAGCTGCAGTGCTGGTAAGCACACCTATCGCACTCAGAATCATCAGGCGCGCTCGCCTGTTGAATCCATAGGTCTGAACTCGGTCTGCTAGCCGAGCTACGTGCGCAAACCTATTCGTATTATTCGAGTCAACTTGATACGCGTGGTGGGTATTTTGTACTTAATTCGAGATGCAGGGCAGCTACAGTGCTGGTAAGCAAATCTATCGCACTCAGAATCATCAGGGGCGTTCGTTCGCCTGTTGGATCCAGAGCTCGGAACTCGGTCTGCTGCCCGAATTAGATCGGCACAACTTCTATATTGTTCGAGTCATTCTCAAAAGTGCTGTCGGTTCTACGCACCTACCTCGGGCCTGTAGGGGGCGGCAGGGCTGGTAATGACAGAAGTCGATTCGCAGACGTCAGACGCGTCCGTCTGTCGCATTCAGAGGTCAACAAATGTTCACTATAAGTCGGAATGTTGGATGCGCGGTTTTCTCAACTAACGTCAAGGTAGGAAGCTCTACGAGTCCCCGGCGGTAACCAAGGTTGACGGTTTACCGCCGGCGCCCAGTAACTCGTAGAGCTTCCCTTAGCTAGTTATAGCTGGAAGCTAAGAGTAATTCCGGCGCGCCGGAGAGCTAGTTGGCTCGAAAAAAAAGAACTGAAGTTTTCACGACTTTTGGTCGGTTGAAAATTATATTCTCGAAATTTGACCATTCGTTAGAGCTCTAGTATTTTTTCCCGTGATATTCGATCTTATTCCCGCTCGCCATCTTGATCTCAGCTCGATCGGGTAACTTTGAAGGCCAAAAAGCACACTGGCGGGATCGGCCGTTTCGAGTCATCTTGATACACGCTGTCGGTATTTTGTACTCAACTCGAGCTGTAGACCAGCTACAGAGCTGGTAAGCACAGCTATCGCACTCAGAATGATCACGCGCGTTCGCCTGTTGAATCCAGAGGTCTGAACTCGGTCTGCTAGCCGAGCTAGGTCCGCAAACCTATTCGTATTATTCGAGTCAACTTGATACGTGTTGTCGGTATTTTCTCTTTAACTCGAGCTTTAGGGCAGCTATAGTGCTGTTAAGCACACCTATCGCACTCAGAATCATCAGGCGCGTTCGTCTGTTGAATCCATAGGTCTGAACTCGGTCTGCTAGTCGAGCTAGGTTCGCAAACCTATTCGTATTATTCGAGTCAACTTGATACGCGTTGTCTGTATTTTTTACTTAACTCGAGCTGTAGGGCAGCTACAGTGCTGGTAAGCACACCTATCGCACTCAGAATCATCAGGCGCGTTCGCCTGTTGAATCCATAGGGCTGAACTCAGTGTGCTAGCTGAGCTAGGTCCGCAGACCTATTCGTAATATTCGAGTCAACTTGATACGCGTTGTCGGTATTTTGTACTTAATTCGAGCTGCAGGGCAGCTACAGATCTGATAAGCACACCTATCGCACTCAGAATGATCAGACGCGTTCGCCTGTCGGATCCAGAGGTCTGAACTCGGTCTGCCAGCCGAGCTAGGCCTGCAAACCTATTCGTATTATTGGAGTCATCTTGACAAACGCTCTCGATATTTTCTGTACTTAACTCGATCTGTAGGCAGCTACAGAGCCTATAGTCACAGAAATCGATTGAGATTCATCGGGCGCGTTTGTCTGTTGTATCGAGAGCTCTGAACTCGGCCTGCTGCCCGAGCTAATTTCGCGAACCTATTCGTATTGTCCGAATCATCGTCAAAAGTGCTCTCAATTTTCTGCACTCAAATCGTGCTGGGGGAGGGCTACAGTGCTGCGGGTCATAGAAATCGATTTGCACACATCAGGCGCGTTCGTTGGTCGATTCGAGAGCTCAGAACTTGGTCTGCTGCTCGAAACAGGTCTGCGAAACTATTATATTATTCGAATCATCCTGAGAGATGCTGTCGGTTTTCTGCACTTAACTCGGGCTGTAGGGGGGCTGCAGGGCTGGTAATCACATGAGTCGATTCGCAGACATCAGACGCGTCCGCCTGTCGCATTGAGAGGTCTGAACTCGGTCTGATCAGACGCGTCCGCTTGTCGCATTCAGAGGTCAAAAAATATTCACTATGAGTCAGAATGTTGGTAGGTGCTCTCGGTTTTCTCAACTTAAGTCGAGCTTGGAAGCTCTACGAGTTCCCCGGCGGTAACCAAGGTTGACGGTTTACCGCCGGCGCCCAGTAATTCCGGCGCGCCCCAGAGCTAGTTGGCTCGAAAAAAAAGAACTGAACTTAACTCGTAGAGCTTCCCTTAGCTAGTTATAGCTGGAAGCTTAGAGTAATTCCGGCGCGCTGGAGAGCTAGTTGGCTCGAAAAAAAAGAACTGAACTTTTCACGACTTTTGCTCAGTTGAAAAATACGTTCTCGAAATTTGACCATTCGTTAGAGCTCTAGTATTTTTTCCCGTGATATTCGATCTTATTCCCGCTCGCCATCTTGATCTCAGCTCGATCGGGTAACTTTGAAGGCCAAAAAGCACACTGGCGGGAACGGCCGTTTCGGGTCATCTTGATACGCGCTGTCGGTATTTTGTATTTAACTCGAGCTTCAGGACAGCTACAGAGCTGGTAAGCACAGCTATCGCACTCAGAATCAGCAGGCGCGTTCGCCTGTTGAATCCAGAGGTCTGAACTCGGTCTGCCAGCCGAGCTAGGTCCGCAAACCTATTCGTATTCTGCGAGTCAACTTGATACGCGTTGTCGGTATTTTCTACTTAACTCGAGCTGTAGGGCAGCTACAGTGCTGGTAAGCACACCTATCGCACTCAGAATCATCAGGCGCGTTCGCCTGTTGACTCGATAGGTCCGAACTCGGTCTGCTAGCTGAGCTAGCTCCGCAAATCTATTCGTATTATTCGAGTCAACTTGATACGCGTGGTGGGTATTTTGTACTTAATTCGAGATGCAGGGCAGCTACAGTGCTGGTAAGCACACTTATCGCACTCAGAATCATCAGGCGCGTTCGCCTGTTGAATCCATAAGTCTGAACTCGGTCTTCTAGCCGAGCTACGTGCGCAAATCTATTCGTATTATTCGAGTCAACTTGATACGCGTGGTGGGTATTTTCTACTTAATTCGAGATGCAGGGCAGCTACAGTGCTGGTAAGCACACCTATCGCACTCGGAATCATCAGGGGCGTTCGTCCGCCTGTTGGATCCAGAGCTCGGAACTCGGTCTGCTGCCGAAATTAGATCGGCACAACTTCTATATTGTTCGAGTCATTCTCAAAAGTGCTGTCGGTTTTCTGCACCTACCTCGGGCCTGTAGGGGGGCGGCAGGGCTGGTAATGAGAGAAGTCGATTCTCAGACATCAGACGCGTCCGCCTGTCGCATTCAGAGGTCAACAAATATTCACTATAAGTCGGAATGTTGGATGCGCGGTTTTCTCAACTAACGTCAAGGTAGGAAGCTCTACGAGTCCCCGGCGGTAACCAAGGTTGACGGTTTACCGCCGGCGCCCAGTTTCACGACTTTTGCTCAGTTGAAAATTTTGTTCTCGAAATTTGACCATTCGTTAGAGCTCTAGTATTTTTTCCCGTGATATTCGATCTTATTCCCGCTCGCCATCTTGATCTCAGCTCGATCGGGTAACTTTGAAGGCCAAAAAGCACACTGGCGGGAACGGCCGTTGCGAGTCATCTTGATACGCGCTGTCGGTATTTTGTATTTAACTCGAGCTGTAGGACAGCTACAGAGCTGGTGAGCACAGCTATCGCACTCAGAATCATCAGGCGCGTTCGCCTGTCGAATCCATAGGTCTGAACTCGGTCTGCTAGCCGAGCTAGGTCCGGAAACCTATTCGTATTATTCGAGTCAACTTGATACGCGTTGTCGATATTTTCTAATTAAATCGAGCCGTAGGGCAGCTATAGTGCTGGTAAGCACACCTATCGCACCCAGAATCATCAGGCGCGTTCGCCCGTCCAATCCATAGGTCTGAACTCGGTCTGCTAGCCGAGCTAGGCCCGCAAACCTATTCGTATTATTCGAGTCAACTTGATACGCGTTCTCGGTATTTTTTATTTCAAGCTGTAGGGCAGCTATAGTGCTGATAAGCACACCTATCGCACTCAGAATCATCAGGCGCGTTCGCCTGTCCAATCCATAGGTCTGAACTCGGTCTGCTAGCCGAGCTAGGTCCGCAAACCTATTCGTATTATTCGAGTCAACTTGATACGCGTGGTGGGTATTCTGTACTTAATTCGAGCTGCAGGGCAGCTACAGTGCTGGTAAGCACACCTATCGCACTCAGAATCATCAAGCGCGTTCGCCTCTTGACTCCAGAGGTCTGAACTCGGTCTGCTAGCCGAGCTAGGTCCGCAAATCTATTCGTATTATTCGAGTCATCTTGACAAATGCACTCGGTATTTTCTATACTTAACTCGAGCTGTAGGCAGCTACAGAGCCTACAGACACAGAAATCGATTTAGAATTATCGGGCGCGTTTGTCTGTCGTATCGAGAGCTCTGAACTCGGCCTGCTGCCCGAGCTAGGTTCGCGAAACAATTCGTATTGTTCGAATCATCGTGAAAAGTGCTCTAAATTTCTGCATGTTGGTAGGTGCTCTCGGTTTTCTCAACTTAAGTCGAGCTTGGAAGCTCTACGAGTTCCCCGGCGGTAACCATGCGTCAAAAGTACAGTATTCATGATGTTGTTGTCTGTGCCGACGCCAATGTTGAAGTGCAGCCTCATGTTGAGATCGATCGACTCCGTATCTCTGGTGGTGGTGTGAACGAGCGTACTGTGAGGGAGGAGAGGCAGAGGGATGTGTTGCAGGGTGCATGTGCGCGTGCCTGGTGTGTTTGTATGGCCCAGCTACGTCTGAAGCTGATCAACACATTCATTGACCGTGAGTTTACCTGGTGTGGTGGAGGTGCTAGGACTAAGCACGTCATTGACTATGTTGCGTGTCCTGTGACTTGGGAGACTCATGTTATGTGTTCTAAGTTGCACGTTATGTATGCGCACCCTCCTGGCTCTGGAGACACTGAATGGAGTGACCACAAGATGATATGTTTTGATCTCCCATGTTTGCTGCGGGGGAAGTCCTCTGGTAGGACGAAGGCCACTGGCAGTCGATCGTTCGCCTCGTGGTTTGTGCTGGAGGGTAAGGAGGTGAAACAGTGCAGAGAGTTTGATATGGCCGTTACACAGATTGCTGGGTGGAAGTCTGGTGGGGGTTGCGGCCATAATAAAAAACGCAAAAATCAGTACTGCACGGAGGAGTCTGAGGGAAGGGTGATCTGGCATACTAGGTGGAGATCCATTTCTCTAGCCGACATGGAATCACGATTGAAGGAGGGGGCTGTCGCCGACAAACGCTGTTATGGCTTTAAATCGGCTTCGCTCATCCCGAAGTTGACCCAGGAGGAAGCTCAGGTGAAAGAGGCCCACTACAGAGTCCACAAACTCTGGAAATCTGGTCAGATCGATGAAGCTACGTTCAAGGATAGTCGTCGTCGTTGGAATCGTGTTCGAAGGCAGTTCATGAAACGTCTACTTCTTTATCGTTATCGGGATGGGGTCAAGACTAAGACTGTTACTAACTCTATGTTGATCGACGGGGAATGGTGTGAAGACCGCAGTAAGTGGAAGGAGGATATGACGAGGGTGGTCAGGGCTAAGTACTCTAAGTCGGAACGTCTTGCTATGAATATGGCGACTCTGGAGCAGCTTCGGGTCCAAGCTGATGAGGCACGTGCGCGCAGCACTCACACTTCTTCTCCTATTACCATGCATGTTCTCTGTCGTGCTCGTTCCAGGCTTCGTGAAGGCAAGGCGGTAGGTGCTGATGGTATCAGTGCACGCATGTTACGTTCTTTGTCCTGGGAAGCACTTCGTGTGGTGCTTGACTGCTTCCAGCGACGCTTCTGGCGAATGGCAGAGGCACCTGAGTCTTGGAAGTTCATCCGTGCATCTATTATGTTGAAGAACGGCAAGGATAAGAGGTTTGATGACAGTCGTACTCTTGCGGTGAATTCTGTTGTGAACACATGGTACATGGGCTGCTTGTGTATTCTACTCAATTCGCATTTGATGTCTATTGCTCCTGTTGTTGCTCCGTCTTTGTGTTTGTATGGTTTTCAGCAAGGTCGTAAGACACATGAGGTAACGTCGGGATTGAAGGCGATGTGCAGACATGCCAGACTGTGGGGGAAGGAGGAGAATATTGTTGTTGCGTCCCTGGATGTTGCCACTGCATTTGACTCGCTCACTGTCCAAGTTGCTTCTTCTACACTTGAGCGTTTGAGTGTTGATGTGGAGCTTCGGTATGGTCTTATTGAGAACTCTGTTGGTAATGAGGCGGTCTTTCAGTTTGAGGGTGTCTGCACTGATACGCTCCCTTGGACAACGTGTGTGAAGACAGGTTCTAAGGAAGGACCTGATCTGTGGACTGCTCAATCCCTGGTCATGTTTGGTGACATTACGTCTGCTTGGGCGAGAGATGCTGTCGGTGTTGTACTCTCGGGTGAAGCAGGAGGTATTGTTGTGAGTCACTTCATATGGGCGGACAACGTGCTTCTCACGGCTCCTGATCGCCCCACATTGGCTAAAATGATTCTACAGTTGACGTGGGCTCTCCACGACCACGGCTTTCGTTGGAAGCAGAGCAGTCTTGAGTTTATGGACGTGGGTACTACCACCGGTGTGACGGAGCCTCTCATGGTGACGTTGTTCCCGCCAGGTATGTCCAGGGGGCCCAATGTGTCTCTCCCCGAGAACATCACTATACCGCAGGTGGATGAAATTATTGTGCTGGGGACTAAGATTGCGAGGAATTTCAAGGATCATGTTGATGTGCGATACCGTATGGCAAAAGCTATTCGTGCTTTCTGGAATGATCGAGCGTTTTACACCTCCAGGAGGATTGCTTGGAAGAATAAATTTGCACGATATGAATCTAGAGTGAGATCTAAGTTTCTTTTCGGCTTGGAAGGAGCCACTGTTGACAGTTCTACGATTGCATTTATACACAAGGAGGAGGGGAAGATGTTGAGCAGGATGACGTGGAGAGCGAAGAGGGAGGAGGAGGGGTGGGCTGTATTCATGTCGCGCATGTACAAAAGAGGGAGGCAAGCTTTTTATGAAGCTGGCAGACCTCCACTTGCACAGGTCTTCCTATATCGGCAGTGGAAATGGGCGAAGGATATTGCATTGTCTTGTTTTGGCAGGGACGGAGGAGGCGTGGAGGAGATTTCTGTGGTGGGTGGCTCACAATTGGTGCCGCCTCCCTCGTATGCTCCTGGTGCTCCTGCTGATGATACGACGCCCTCCGAGCCCATGAACCGACGGAAAAGAAAAACGTTGTGCATGAATGAGGCCAAACGTCAGAGGACCCAACTTTCTCAGAACACGGCGAGACTCAGAGACACGTTCGAGGACCCAACCCGCTATTACAATCAGCCCACGGTGGTGGACACGGGCACTGCTGTCAACGGCTACCTGCAGGCACGACTGTCCATGTTGCACGGAGGAGGGGAGTGGGAATCCAGGCGGGATGATCTGATACTATCTTTAGGAAGCCAGGCTGGACGTGCTGGGACTCGTGTGAGGACTGGCGGAGCTCCTATCGGCATGCGCCCGTGGAGAACACCCTTTGAGCTTGTGGGAGGGAAGTACTGGTACCATGTTCTGGAATGGTCAGAGGAGGCCTGGGTCAAGTTCGCTCGTCAAGTTTTTATGCTTCTTCAGGTTCCTGGTGTTTCTGATTTCCTGGTTCTTAAAGATCCTATCCCTTGGAAGCCTATGGAAGAGAGGGAGGAGGAGGTACTTTCGGAGGAGCTTAGCAGGAAGAAGGAGGAGGTGTTGTCCAAACGATATGCTAAGATATTGGAGGATTACACGGAGTGGGAGTTCCAGGTGGGAAGGATTGCCATTGAACTGAAGGGAGACTCTCAATGCGTTGTGAGGTGGATCCAAGGCTTGTATTTTACTGCCAATGTGCATTATGACAAGATTGTGGGCGGCATCCAGAATAAGTTAGACATTCTAGCTAAGAGATGTGGTGTGCAGGCGGCCTGTCTTGGGAGACATATCTTCAAGTGGGTATACAGAAAGGACAATACTGCTGCGGATGAGTTAACACACAGAGCTAGGCAGGGCATTTGTAGAACACGTTTTAGGCATGATTTCCTATCCCATGTTAAAGCTAACGCTATTCTGATCGACGCCATTCGGGGAAGCTTCGATGGTGGAAGATCCTATCTGGGCGTAGGCTGTGGCTGGCAGATTGATTTTCATTTGTGCTCCTCTTCTGTTGCTGAATATCCTGTCACTCTTCCGAGTGGCGTGTGGGAGCCCAACGTGGCCTCTTCCTCTTTCCTCCTTCCCCCCTCGAGCACTATCACTGCAGCTGAGTTAGAGTCTGCCCGACAACTCCTTTTGGGAGTGGAGGAATGCCTGCATTTGGCAGGATACTAGGCCTCCCTGTGTGGCTATCGCCTGGGCGGTGACCCGACCCTGCTGTGGCGGCACGCAATACGCAAAAAACCAAGGTTGACGGTTTACCGCCGGCGCCCAGTTGGCCCAGCCGGCCAGAAAGGACAATGTGACAACTTTTGGGTGGTTTTGCCACAATTTGAAAGATATTTGACCATTTATTTTAAAATAGCAGATTTTAAAATAGCAGATTTTTACGCCGAGCATTGACATATGAACTTCTCTCTGACAGCAGCTCAGCTCTCTCGATGCATTTTTGCATGAGTTGACTTCCGGGAACTGAGCGAGTATGAACATCGAAAAAATCGAATTTCGAGATTTTCGAAAAAATCGCCATTTTTTTAATCTGTCTCGATTCTCTGCACTCTCACTAGTGAGAGCAGCTCTACGAGGTTCCCGGCGGTGACCAGGTTGACGGTTCACCGCCGGCGCCAGTTCCGGCGCGCTGGACAGCTAGTTGGCTCGAAAAAAAAGAACTGAACTTTTCACAACTTTTGGTCGGTTGAAAATTTCGTTCTCGGAATTTGACCATTCGTTAGAGCTCTAGTATTTTTTCCGTCATATTCGATCTCATTCTCGCTCGCCATCTTGATCTCAGCTCGATCGGGTACCTTTTACTGCCAAAAAGCACACTGGCGGGATCGGCCGTTTCGAGTCATCTGAATACGCGTTGTCAAGATTTTCTACTTAACTCGAGCTGTAGGACAGCTACAGAGCTGTTAAGCACACCTATGGCACTCAGAATCATCAGGCGCGTTCGCCTGTTCAATCCATAGGTCTTAACTCGGCCTGCTAGCCGAGCTAGGTTCGTAAATCTATTGCTAGGTCCGCAAACCTATTCGTAGTATTCGAGTGAACTTGATACGCATGGTGGGTATTTTGTACTTAATTCGAGCTGGAGGGCAGCTACAGTGCTGGTAAGCACGCCTATCGCACTCAGAATCATCAGGCGCGTTCGCCTCTTGACTCGAGAGGTCTGAACTCGGTCTGCTAGCCGAGCTAGGTGCGCAAATCTATTCGTATTCTTCGAGTCATCTTGACAAACGCTCTCGGTATTTCTGTACTGAACTCGAGCTGTAGGAAGCTACAGAGCTTACAGTCACAGAAATCGGTTGAGAATTATCGGGCGCGTTCGTCTGTTGTATCGAGAGCTCTGAACTCGGCCTGCTGCCCGAGCTAGGTTCGCGAAGCTATTCGTATTATCCGAATCATCGTGAAAGTCATCCTGAGAGATGCTGTCGGTTTTTTGCACTTAACTCGGGCTGTAGGGGGGCTGCAGGGCTGGTAATCACATGGGTCGATTCGCAGACATCAGACGCGTTTGCCTGTCGCATTCAGAGGTCTGAACTCGGTCTGATCAGACGCGTCCGCTTATCGCATTCAGAGGTGAAAAAATATTCACTATGAGTCAGAATGTTGGTAGGTGCTCTCGGTTTTCCCAACTTCAGTCGAGCTTGGAAGCTCTACGAGTTCCCCGGCGGTGACCAAGGTTGACGGTTTACCGCCGGCGCCCAGTTGAGCGCGAACCACGGTTCGTCATTCAATGGTTCAGGCCAGCCTATTATTTGCTTGTATTTAACTCGTAGAGCTTCCCTTAGCAAGTAACTCGTAGAGCTTCCCTTAGCAAGTTATTGCTGGAAGCTTAAGAGTAATTCTGGGAGCTGGAGAGCTAGTTGGCAAGAAAAATCTCGACGGACCTCTTGGTGACTTTTGGTCGGTTGAAAATTTTGTTCTCAAAATTTGACCATTCGTTAGAGCTCTAGTATTTTTCCCATGATATTCGATCTTATTGCCGCTCGCTATCTTGATCTCAGCTCGATCGGGAAACTTTCAAGGCCAAAAAGCACACGGGCGGGAACGGCCGTTTCGAGTCATCTTGATACGCGCTGTCGGTTTTCTCAAGATAACTCGAGCTTCAGGACAACTACAGAGCTGGTCAGCACAGCTAGTGCATTCAGAATGATCAGGCGCGTTCGCCTGTTGACTCCAGAGGTCTGAATTCGGTCTCCTAGCCGAGCTAGGGTCGCCAACCTATATTATTCGAGTCATTGTAGCAGACGCTCTCGGTTTCTCGTACTTAACTCGATCTGTAGGGCAGTCACAAAGCTAATAATCACAGAAATCGATTGAGAATTATCAGGCGCGTTCGTCTGTTGAATGAAGAGCTCTGAACTCGGCCTGATCCCCGAGCTAGGTTTGCGAACCTATTGGTATTGTTCGAGTCATCTTGAGAAATGCTTTCTGTTTTCTGCACTTAAATCGTGCTGGGGGGAGGGCTACAGTGCTGCGGGTCACAGATATCGATTTGCACACATCAGGCGCGTCTTTTGGTCGATTCCAGAGCTCGGAACTCGGTCTGCTGCTCGAACGAGATCCGCGAAACTGTTGTATTATTCGAGTCATCCTGAGAGGTACTCTCAGTTTTCTGCACTTAACTCAGGCTGTATGGGGCTGCAGAGCTGGTGATTACAGGAATCGATCCGCAGACATCAGACGCGTCCGCCTGTCGCATTCAAAGGTCTAAACTCGGTTTCATACTCGAGCTCGATTGGAAAACTGTTCGTTTGTTTTGTTAGAGTCATCTGGAGAGGTCTATAATCGCTTGGGCTGAAAAACTAGTCGTTCTCTAACATTCTTTTCCACATTATATATTGTCAGGAAGCTCTACGAGTCCCCCGGCGGTAAGAAAGGTTGACGGTTTACCGCCGGCGCCCAGTTATTGCTGGAAGCTTAAGAGTAATTCCGGGGAGCTGAAGAGCTAGTTGGCAAGAAAAATCTCGACGGACCTTTTGGTGACTTTTGGTCGGTTGAAAATTTTGTTCTCGAAATTTGAATATTCGTTAGAGCTCTAGTATTTTTTCCCATGATATTCGATCTTATTCCCGCTCGCCATCTTGATCTCAGCTCGATCGGGTAACTTTGAAGGCCAAAAAGCAGGCGGGCGGGAACGGCCGTTTCGAGTCATCTTGATACGCGCTCTCGGTATTTCCTACTTAACTCGAGCTGTAGGGCAGCCACAGAGCTGGTAAGCACACCTATCGCACTCAGAATCATCAGGCGCGTTCGCCTGTTGAATCCAGAGGTCTGAACTCGGTCTGCTAGCCGAGCTAGGTCCGCAAAACTATTCGTATTAGTTGTGTCAACTTGATACGCGTTCTCGGTATTTTCTACTTAACTCGAGCTGTAGGGCAGCTAGAGTGCTGGTAAGCACACCCATCGCACTCAGAATCATCAGGCGCGTTCGCCTGTTGAAACCAGAGGTCTGAACTCGGTCTGCTAGCCGAGCTAGGTCCGCAAACCTATTCGTATTATTCGAGTGAACTTGATACGCGTGGTGGGTATTTTGTACTTAAATCGAGCTGCAGGGCAGCTAAAGAGCTGGTAAGCACATCCATCGCATTCAGAATCATCAGGCGCGTTCGCCTCTTGACTGCAGAGGTCTGAACTCGGTCTGCTATCCGAGCTAGGTCCGCAAATCTATGCGTATTATTCGAGTCATCCTGACAAACGCTCTCGGTTTTCTGTACTTAACTCTGTGCGGCAGCTACAGAGCCTATAGTCACAGAAATCGATTGGGAATTATCGGGCAGGTTTGTCTGTTGCATCGAGAGCTCTGAAGTCGGCCTGTTGCCCGAGCTAGATTCGCGAAACTATTCGTATTATCCGAATCATCGTGAAAAGTGCTCTGAATTTTCTGCACTCAACTCGTGCTGGGGAGGGCAGTGCTGCGGGTCATAGAAATCGATTTGCACACATCAGGCGCGTTCGTTGGTCGATTCGAGAGCTCAGAACTTGGTCTGCTGCTCGAAACAGGTCCGCGAAACTATTAGATTACTCGAGTCATCCTGAGAGATGCTGTCGGTTTTCTGCACTTAACTCGGGCTGTAGAGGGGCTGCAGGGCTGGTAATCACATGAGTCGATTCGCAGACATCAGACGCGTCCGGCTGTCGCATTGAGAGGTCTGAACTCGGTCTGATACTCGAACTGGGTTGCGAAACTGTTTGTTTTTTTGTTAGAGTCATCTTGAGTTGTCTGAAATCGCTTGGGCTGGAAAATAGTCGTTCTCTGGATTTTTTTCCCACATTATATATTGTCAGGAAGCTCTACGAGTCCCCCGGCGGTAAGAAAGTTTGACGGTTTACCGCCGGCGCCCAGTGCCAAATGCAGATTATAAGGATGAGGAGGTTTGCTCGGTTGAAAATTTTGTTCTCGAAATTTGAACATTCGTTAGAGCTCTAGTATTTTTTCCCGTGATATTCGATCTTATTCCCGCTCGCCATCTTGATCTCAGCTCGATCGGATAACTTTGAAGGCCAAAAAGCACTCTGGCGGGATCGGCCGTTTCGAGTCATCTTGATACGCGCTATCGGTATTTTGTACTAAACTCGAGCTGTAGGACAGCTACAGAGCTGGTAAGCACAGCTATCGCACTCAGAATCATCAGGCGCGTTCGCCTGTTCAATCCATAGGTCTGAACTCGGTCTGCTAGCCGAGCTAGGTCCACAAACCTATTCGTATTATTCGAGTCAACTTGATACGCGTTGTCGGTATTTTCTACTTAACTCGAGCTGTAGGGCAGCTACAGTGCTGGTAAGCACACCTATCGCACGCAGAATCATCAGGCGCGCTCGCCTGTTGAATCCATAGGTCTGAACTCGGTCTGCTAGCCGAGCTAGGTCCGCAAACCTATTCGTATTATTCGAGTCAACTTGATACGCGTTGTCGGTATTTTCTACTTAACTCGAGCTGTAGGCCAGCTACAGTGCTGGTAAGCACACCTATCACACTCAGAATAATCAGGCGCGTTCGCCTGTTGAATCCAGAGCTCTGAACTCGGTCTGCTGCGCGATCCAGAATCACGAAACTGTTCGTATTCTTCCAGTCATCTTGAGAGCTACTGTCGGCGTTCTGCACTTAACTCGGGCTGTAGGGAGGCTGCAGGGCGGTGAATCACAGGAATCGATTCGGAGACATGAGACGCGTCCGTCTGTCGGATTGAGAGGTCCGAACTCGGTCTGATACTCAAGTTGGGCTGAAAAACTATTCGTTCTCTGCAATTCTTTTCGAGATTATATGTTGTCAGGAAGCTCTACGAGTCCCCCGGCGGTAACAAAGGTTGACGGTTTACCGCCGGCGCCCAGTGCAGATTATAAGGATGAGGAGGTGAGGGAATTCAGTCAAGTGCTGGAGGAGGTGAAGAGGAGGATCAGAGAGTATCGCAGACGTCACCCAGATCAGCCAGACATAACTCGTAGAGCTTCCCTTAGCAAGTTATTGCTGGAAGCTTAAGAGTAATTCCGGGGAGCTGGAGAGCTAGTTGGCAAGAAAAATCTCGACGGACCTTTTGGTGACTTTTGGTCGGTTGAAAATTTTGTTCTCAAAATTTGACCATTCGTTAGAGCTCTAGTATTTTTTCCCATGATATTCGATCTTATTCCCGCTCGCCATCTTGATCTCAGCTCGATCGGGTAACTTTGAAGGCCAACAAGCAGGCAGGCGGGAACGGCCGTTTCGAGTCATCTTGATACGCGCTGTCGGTTTTCTCAAGATAACTCGAGCTTCAGGACAACTACAGAGCTGGTCAGCACAGCTAATGCATTCAGAATGATCAGGCGCGTTCGCCTGTTGAATCCAGAGGTCTGAACTCGGTCTGCTAGCCGAGCTAGGGTCGCAAACCTATTCGTATTATTCGAGTCATTGTAGCAGACGCTCTCGGTTTTTCGTACTTAACTCGATCTGTAAGGCAGCCACAGAGCTGATAATCACAGGAATCGATTAAGAATTATCAGGCGCGTTCGTCTGTTGAATCGAGAGCTCTGAACTCGGCCTGCTCCACGAGCTAGGTTCGCGAACCTATTGGTATTGTTCGAGTCATCTTGAGAAGTGCTCTCGGTCTTCTGTGCTGAAATCGAGCTGGGGGAGGGCTACAGTGCTGCTGGTCACAGGAATCGATTTCGAGACATCAGGCGCGTCCGTTCGTCGAAGCGAGAGCTCGGAACTCGGTCTGCTGCTCGAACGAGATCCGCGAAACTGTTGTATGATTCGAGTCATCCTGAGAGATACTCTCGGTTTTCTGCACTTAACTCAGGCTGTATGGGGGGCTGCAGAGCTGGTAATCACAGGAATCGATCCGCAGACATCAGACGCGTCCGCCTGTCGCATTCAGAGGTCTGAACTCGGTTTCATACTCGAGCTCGATTGGAAAACTGTTCGTTTGTTTTGTTAGAGTCATCTTGAGAGGTGTATAATCGCTTGGGCTGAAAAACTAGTCGTTCTCTGAAATTCTTTTCCACAATATATATTGTCAGGGAGCTCTACGAGTCCCCCGGCGGTAAGAAAGGTTGACGGTTTACCGCCGGCGCCCAGTGCTTATCTTGTTCACGGATGCCAACGTTGAGATGACTCCGAATATTTCCCGGATAGCTCCTTGGAGAGCTGAGGGTTTCAGAGAAGAAGCCGGCGGTGGGTGGTGGGGAGGACACGCCCACCTCCGCCGGTCCACGATCCCCGCAGCAGGTTGCCGGAACCGGCAGCGGGTCCGGGAGCGTGGCTTCCTGGCGTTTCCCAATACGCGTGGCTCCAGGGTGCGCGAAGCGCTTCGGCAGAGCTTCGGAAGAGCTTCGGCAGTTCTTCCAGGCTCCTAGGCAGATCTTCCTCGCGCGCTTTGCAGGGCCCCACGAATCGTAAACAGCGCCCCTGCAAGCGTCTCCTGCGAGGTTTCCAGCGTCCCGCGCATCGTTTCAGGCAGCCTGGCAGAGGTCCCCGTGCGGCGTTCCGCGCTTGGCTTCGCTATCCGGGTTTTGGACGCTTACAAGTATCGCCAACGGCCGTGCTATCACAATATGGGAGTGAAAGAAGTGGTGCAGGTTCCATTCAGAGGAGGAAGGGAGGGTGTGAGGAAGAAACAGTTGGAGGAGATGAGGTTCTTGTTGACTGAGTTTTATAGTGTGGCCCTCGCTCTGCGACTTGGCGCGGTAGGACAGCGCCCCGAGGGGAGGCGGTGCTCGACTATATAGGCATCAGTGCTTCTGATCAATTCGACTCGGGGACTACTGCTCAGCGGATCCGGGCCCCAGGAGATCGGCTACAATCCAGGAGATCAGCGACCACAAACTAGTATATCTTGCGTTGCTGTAGGAAGACGACGACGCTACAAGAATAGGAAGCGAGCTGCCCTGCATCAATGGGAACCTGTTGACCCTGCTGCGGCTGCTGCCAGCTTCGAACGTGCCATGTCACGGCAGTTTCAAGATGCAGCCTCTCGGTATCGCCTATTGCAGTCTTTGGTTGAAGAGAAGGAGAAGGATGACATCAAAAGGGACGTGAAACCCGTGAAGGAGGAGGAGGGTGAGCAGAGCAGGTATAGCAGGGGCACAGTCAGCCAGATTATCGAAGATACGGCGGCAAGTATCCCTAGCCGCCAGGCGGCCGCACTTTGTGCACCTGTGAGGCCGGAACGTCTATGGGCGCTCGAACGGCTCTTACGGCGCGCTCTTTGGCCCAGAGAACTTCGACGCCAGAATGAAGTCAGGAGTCTTCGAAGATTGATCAAACCACTGCGAAAACAATATGATGCCGACATGCTCGAATACAATTACAAAGTTGAACAGCGTAAATTACGTACACAAGCACAGGCACTTAAAGTCAAAAAGATGACGGGGGAGTGGGAACTTACTCACGATGTCGAGGGCGAACAAGTCGAAATTGGTAGGTGCTTGAAAGACAGGGTGGAGGACTACGGGGCGAGGAGGGAGGTGCAGTCTATTCTGGAAGGTCTGGCATCGAAGCTGAACCAGTCCCAGTGCGTGAGCATCACCATGCATGACTTCTTGCGAGCGAGGGCTCGCCTCAAGAGTGGGGCGGATGGACCCGACCAAGTGACACGGGAGATGCTCCAGCTGATCCCCTTTGCCAGCCTCAAGACAATCCAACATCATTTCAGCCAGATCGCCAATCGTTGTCAACAGGTCCCCTCGGATTGAAAGAACTTTCTGGTGACTCTCATCCCGAAGTCGCCGTTCATCCTGGAGCTTTCAGATACTAGGGCGATCTGCCTCCTGAGCCTGGTCCAGAAGTGGTACAACCATGTCCTAGGTCATTAAAGGGGAATAACACCTGGTGAATATCAAACCATCTCTTAGCATGTATAGGAAGGTTTCAGAGGTCACATCGTTTACCAAACATCTTTGCCAACATGCTGCACAATGGGAACGGGGGGAGAATCTCTGTCTGGCCAGCCTCGATGTACTACAGGCGACCACGTTACTATCAAGCTAGCTTGGTTTTGACCCCGCTTTGATTTATGCCCTTCTTTGCCGTATGACCGAAAACACGTGTAACGCCACCTTCGAAGGGACCCAGAATTTGGACTGGATTGGTTGGGATCGGAGTATCAGGACGGGCGGGGTGGACGGACCATTCATATTCAAAGTGGTGAGTGTGGCCTTGTGGAATGATATCGTCGGGACCTGGCCAGGGCGTGATCTGGGATACGTAGTTGAGTCCCCCGTCCCCATGCCCACTAGATCGACGATTTCACATGCCCTCTGGGCAGACAATCTGTTGCTGTACGCCAGAGATGAACGGCAGCTTAGGACCATGATGACTGAGCTCACTCTCTCTCTGCTCAAGGCTGGCCTCAATTGGAAACCATCCTCTCTCAAGCTCATCCCCTTTGGCGTCAATGGCTCGAATGATGTAGTTCTTGATATTCAGTTGCCCACACAGACCCACACGTATAAACTTGAATGCGTTAACACTTTGGACATCCTGGGTTACAGGTTGGACAGATATTGGACACAGCATAGCGATCTGCAATTCAACTTGGATCGTGCCCGTGGTGCCTTCTTTGCTGACAATGAATATTATAGAAGTCATCGCATCCCGATTGAGAGACGATTCCAACGATACCGACTCCGTATCGAGAGTAAGCTACTCTTCGCAATCGAGGGGATGACGATTGACAACAACACGGCACAAAAATTATTCTCTTGGGAAGGAAAGCTATTAGCCATCATCGGAGGAAGGAGGAAAGGAGTGACAGAAGATTGGACGGTTTACCAAAAGAGGGGGTTCAAGTATGCTCGCGACCAGTTCGCCAACCATGGATTTCTGTCGGCGGTGGAACTCTTCATTCACAAGAACTGGCTCTGGGCGAAAGATATCGCTTGCTTTGCCAGAGGCTTTGCGTGTCAAAATATCCCGACAGCTGCGCTGCACACGGACGGAGTACATGCAGATCCGACAGCTTCGCTGCACACGTACAGTCAGGCTCATACACATGTCCATTCGTCATTGCCTGTGCCTCAGTTGAATGGTCAACGTTCTTTTGATTTCGGACGGTTGCCTTGTTATATTCCGACAGCTACGCTGCACGCGCACAGTACACACTTTATTCATTCTCATAGTCCGCCTCGTGCTTTGCCTCAGAGTGTTTCGCCTGAGCCCCAGAGCTCCGCGGCTATGTTTGGTAGCCGTGGGGGACTGACCGAGCACAAAAAAGATTGGCAACGTTCTTCTGGTCGTGTGTCGTCTGCGTCCAGTATAAGAGTTCCTTTGGAGCCGAACAAAAAGGATGCTCATTGTTCTTCTGGTCGTGTGTCGTCTGCGTCCAGAATAAGAGTTCCTTTGAACGATCCGCTGCAAGTGGCGCATCTGTTTGAGTGCGCCAGGCTCCTGGAAGAAAGGAGCAGGCAGCGCGAATCGCAGGGCACTGTCAGTCCTGCGGCCACAGCCCCCCCAGTCGACGGTGAGAGCGAACCCGCGCCCGTGGCCAAGAATCGTCGCAGGCAGATCGTGGAGACCCGTCTGGCCGCCAGGGGAGAGAAGAGGAGCTCTGGCCCGAGTCTCACTGCGAGCCAGGAGGAGCTCGCCAAGCGTGTCAGACAACCCCCGCGCCCATGCGACAAAAGAGATCGGGATGAAATATGTTCGCCGAGGGGCAGTCAAAAGAGACGGTGTATTGCACATGTGAATGATGACCCCATCGCTTCCGCCGATAGTCCGTCTGCTGCCCCACAGGGAAGTAAGCGACCACGGGACCCCCCCCTCTTCTAATCATGATAGTGAGCCGCGTGAGGCACGACCCCCTGGCGCAAACGTGAATGCCTTCAAACTCAACGCCTACTCTCAGGCGCGGTTGGGCATGATGCATGCGTCAGGTGACTGGTCCGCTCATCGTCGCGCGTTCGCTGCACGCTCGAGGGATTCTCAGGCTGCTCTTCTTGGATGGCGTGGTGGTGCTAAATACGTCGGTTGGAGAAAATGGGAAGATGTCTTCATTGCGGATCAAAATGGCAATACAAAGTGGTGGGAGACTATGATGTTTGGGAAAGAAGATTGGTCGATTTTCGTTGAGAAGTTACTCAAAAGATTGCGCCTGCCCGCCATTCTTGACTATCTGGCCAAACCTAGAGTTTCGGTTGCCCGTACGGAGGAGGAGGAGAAGAAAGTTAACAATGATAGGATTGCGCGTCGCAGTGCTCATAACTTTGAAAATGAGACCATCTTTGACTATGAGTCGGATAAGATTCCATTTGAAATACTGGGTGACAGCTTGTGTGTTGTCCAATGGATAAGAGGGCACTGGAGGTGCACGAACATGGGCTATAACAACACCTTGGAGGCGGCACAAAACACTCTTAATGCTGTAACGGACACCTGCTTGAGAGCTGCGTGTGCGGGGGCTGACCCGATCAAACATCTTTATAGGGAGGGTAACAGTTATGCTGCTGAACTCACGTGGGCTTGCAGAGCCTGCCCACACACATCGAAGAGAAACGAGTATCTTGCCCCTTTATATACTTCGAAAGTTTTAGGATTGAGAGGTTACTTCGATGGAGGCACCTCGGATATTGGGGCTGGGGGAGGCTGGTGGCTGCAGGCTTTTGTAGAACATCAAAATGCTATACAGTGTCACGTGATTGCCGAGGAGGCGTTTGGCCTCGATAGGGAGTCAACCGTGACGGTCTGTGAGTTAACGGCCGCCTCGAAGCTAATTCACGCAATCTCGCAGATTGCGTCTGTTATAGATAGCGTCTCACACGCTCGGTAGAGCCACTTGCGCCTGGTGGCCGCGGGGAGCACCGCTGCTTGCATGTGCTGGAGGACCCCGCCGCAAAGCCCGCAAAAACCTGGTTGACGGTTTACCCCCGATTCCAAGTTGGTCGACCCGGCGAGAAGAGAAGATGTGATAACTTCGGGACGGGGATCCTTTCCGTCTGAACGATACTGTGTACTACGTCGTAAAAGATTCGGACAATGCTTTCGGAATGACCGGAAGCATTGCAAGGCCGAGCATTTTGTTCGGTGCAAACTCTGTGCTCGTCAAGTTTAAAAAGGTCCGCTCCTTAGTTTGTCTCTTCCATCAGTGATTTCTTTGCTCTGTGAAAACAATCGGATCAGGACGTTCTACTCACGCAATTGCATCAGCTGGTGTTGATGTGTTCTAAACACATTGGTTTTGATTAGATCCGGGAAGATCTTCTCATGCGATTGAATCAGCTTGTGTTGATGTGTTCTAAGGACGTATCTCACTGCAGAACCATTGACACCAGCCAGTTTAATCCATCAACCTGCCAGAAGGCTAGGCGGCAGGCCAGACTGGCGGCTATGTCGTCCAATGACATGTGGCGGACAGTGACGCTGACTCGCCAGAGAGTTCTGCAGATGAAGGTGGGCATGTCCCAAACGTCCCAGACCTTTCCAAAAAGTATCCGGCGTCATCCAGGTGCTGGGCATACATGTATTCTCAGCAGAGAAGTCGTTTATCTAGACGCACAAGGAAGATTTGTTCCAGGACACTAGGTATAGTAATCTCGTGATGAACGAACACCAACACGAATAAGTGAACAAAAATGTTTTCCGAATTGTGAAACATACTTTTGATTTCGCTGAGTTTGTTGATGCTTCCCGCAGGAGATGCAAGCGCGACGCCGATCACATATCTTCATCAGCCACTTCTTCGTCGACCTTTGCTTCCTCATACGGCGGCTCGTGTTCCTCAATCAGCATGCTCTTGAGCGCGCACATGTGCTACATGATTTTCAAACGCATTAACGAACGTGCGACTGACGAGCCTGATGTCTGCGAGGTCTGCGACAACATCCTCGACTGCGGAGCGCCGCTCACGGTGGATTGTCTGCGCAATCAGCTTTGCGAGGTGCATGCGCATTGGGCGCAGGTGCAAATCGATTGTCGGTATGGCATTGCCGGTCCTTGCCCTGTTCTCGGTTTATGTGGCGCCCGTCGCCTACGAGATGGTCCTTTTTTTCTGAGCAGGAAAGTTTGTGGAGGATGACTCCTGATCGCGCTCATCGCGTGGCACCAAATCGAGTGCTTGTCTCTGGGGAGAATTGAACTCGCGACGTGGACAAAGTTTATGCGTGTCTGTCACGCGCACTGCGCGCGCACGATTTACCTGTGCAGTGCACGGCGGACATCCCATTGTGGGTGCTGGAAGATGGAAACAACCTGCTGCGCCCCCTGAACTACTACATCAAGCTAACTCTTCGGGATGAGTTAGGACGGGTGGGCCACGGGCAATTCATTCTTCACATTTCCAACGCGGCATACGTTGAGGACGAAAACGATATTGTGGACCACTGCGAGGCTGTTAAGACATGTAATGGAGACGTTTATCGTTTCCGCAACGATCAATGGGTTTTGTGGGATCGTCAGCTATTCGAAGTGATCTTGTCGTTGTATTCGGTTCGTTTGTTCCAAATGCAATTTGCTGGGCCGCTCGGGATCCCAGATTTGTCTTCCGATTTGCAATTTGACGTGTTCGGCGGTAGAACCACGACCTTCCCTCTGATGGGGCGGAGCAACCATGCGCCCCAAAACGGTTCAAGCCGAACAGCGCGTTCGCGGAGCTCGGCCGCGGCGCCGCTTCCGCCCCTGCCGCGCCGCCGCCGCCCGCGGCGGCCGCGGCCGCCGATGAAGCGTTGTCGTTGCAGGAGAAGGTTCAGAAGTTGCTTGATAAGAGCAAAGAAGAGTCGCCTAATTACACTCATGACGAGATCAAGATTTGCGCCATTGCGAAGTATTTGATACAGGATGCTAAGATGACTGGATTTGATTACGAGCTTGACCACCAACTTTTCGTGTTTTTGGTGTTGGATGGCATCAATTGGAGAGCTCACGCACAGCAGTTGTTCAGGTACCATATGTTAGGGAGCTGGGACATGCAGGAGGAGAAGGAAGGCGAAACTCTTAAACTACCAGAGCGCGGCAGAGACATCTTGATGGCAGTTGAAGGTCTATTGATACGTATTTACACCGACGAGAGTTTTAAGGGTGCGATTTGGACATGGGCCTCTGTATCGCGACATATTGTCAACGTAGTCTATGGTGCCCGGCAAGACCCCCAGGGCACGGCGCAGGTTTTGTTGAACTTCGCTAAGATCCAGGGCGACTATCTTCGGAAGCAGACGAAAAACAAGGTGTGGGATGCTCATTGGTGCAGTCGACTTGCAGACATGGTACAGCGAATCAGGCGCAGTTTCTCCAACAGGCACAACCTTAGGGAGATCGCGATCCATTTTTCGAGGGTGTGCAGCACACCGAAACCACTCAGCCAGGGTATCGCTTTCACTGCTTGTTACATCAACGGTGATTTGCAAGAATATCCTCCAGATCGCCAGAACAATTGTTACTTCAGGGTTTGCTACAAGTTGCACGTCAGAGAAGCAGGCATTGTCAAGCCGGGTTCGACGTTGCAAAAGTACAGAGAGCAGCTCCAATTGATTGTTCGATCTTGGTCTTTTAAGAACGAGGAGTTCTTCTGGGTGAAGCTCGCCTCGTACGTGCTCGCCTTTCGCGGCGTGGGGGGTGGCAGGTGGATTGTTGAGGTTGGCAAAGGAGGTGACGAAAAAGGTAAGGAATGGCTTCTAGAACGTGGGCTCTTCGGCAAGGCCATCACGTCCACCGTTGATATTGGTTGCTTTTTGTCCAGGGACGAGCGCCGCTCTTATCGACAGCGATGATCATTGCGATCTCGATAGCGATGATGATTGCGATCTTCATTTCGGTCCGACAACGATGACGATTGCGATGTACATGCCGGTCCGACAGCAATGACGACTACGATCTCCAGGTCGATCAGCGTCGGTATTCGGTTGATTCAATCGAACGATTGTGTTGCGTCGCTGATTTCCGATCAGGATCGATAGAAGATCTGTGTTCACATCGAACCGATATCTCCCCGTTTGCCGTAGTGATTGGTATCGATCGTGGATTTGTGGTTCAACCCAGGTTCCGGAAGTCTGCCCAGATTCGCGTGGTCCAAGGAGGCTGTTCGTGTTGAGGAAGCGGACAGGACATCGCCCACCGTATCCGACATCTGGAAACGCTTTCCTGAGGGCGAAGAGTTCGATCTTCGGGCGACCTGCGGTTTAACGAGCAAGCGAACGCTTGAAGAGTCTTCGAAGGTACACGAGATGAACCCAGAGAACATCCCAGTGATGGCAGAGCTTGAAGTTCAGAAGGAGGACGAACCCTTGGAGAGCATTGGGGGGAGACTGATCGTGGGGATGACGGGCAGGGCAACCCTCGTCAAGGTCGAATCTGAAGTAAACCACGCAGAAGGCCAATTTCTGATTATTCCGAGAGAGGGTTTGACATCTCTACTGGAGGATCCTGTTGCGCATAGCTTATACTTCAGCGACTGGGTGCTACCAGGGGAAGGAGTGGGATACGGTTGAGATTTTGCGTGCTTTTGATAATCTTGATTTAATTGGGGGTACGGTCGCTGAAGACGCACGTTCGGTTGCCAAGATTATGTCCGGCGTAGGAAGTCCTCAACCTACCACCGAAGCGCCAGAACACGAGCTGTGGGTTTTGGCTGCGCACCGCCATTTGCCGAGGAAGACAGCGTTCATGAAGCCGTACCACATTAGCGATGTCGCTGGCATGCCAGGACTGAAAAAGCAAGCGTCCAGTTCAAAGGGGAAACCAACTAAGATGGATAACTTCGAGATCGCAATGCGGGGGAAGTCGGCTGCAGCAAATTGATTACAATTTGATGAACAAAAAAATCTCTTCATCGTCTTGCATTTGCGTACGATGAGATGGTCAGCGGCATGGAAGATAATGGAGGTACGGAAGTTTTGGGATATTGGGACGACTGGTCAGATATTTTTGGCATACGGGAAGCGCAATTCCAATCCTCTTCTTTCCTTGAAGGTTTAGACGCATTCGAGGACGTCTTCGAGAGAGACATCCACGCGTGCGCCCCAACCTCTATCTTGCCACAATCTACTACGAAACGTACTTTTAGAAACGTTGTGAATGGCAACGCGATTCGCCTCCATCTAGCTGACGGTGCTTCCCGGCCAGAACAAGTGCAAGGGCTGCTTGGATTTATTCAAACGCGGGGCTCAACTTACCCAACGAATCCAGACCTTATGGAGTTTGATGAGGAGTATCTTTTGAGATCTTGGTACTCGCGGCTCACGTGCACAGAGCAGATCGGAATGCAGAGCAATGCCTGTGGAGTTCGCGCTGCCGCGAACTATGGCCACGCCGCAGACGTTGACATGGAGGATCGTGGGCCGATGTTCCGCTACCACTATCAAACTTCCTGTCATATCTCTTCTTGTTTCTTCTCCCTCATCTCATTGTCCTTCTCTGTTTTCCCTGCTTCCAATGATGATGGTAGTGGAAGATCGCTCCACGTGAGGACGCCCACGGCGCCTTGTTTTATGAGATGTTTGTTGGCGAGGGTTTGTACGATGAGAACTTGTAGTCCATGATCCGAAGAAATACCGTGCGTCATAAGGCTTGGCTTTTTTCTTTTCAACATACCATGCGTGTTCTATGGTCGATGCGAAATAAATGATTATCCGCATTCGGTTTGGAGGAAGGCAAATCTGCGATCTCCCTTTTCTCCGAAAGCTTGCTGCTGAAATGCATCGCGCTGTTAACGCGCTCCTTGCTTTGCCGAAACACCATTGGGTGAATAGTCGTTATGCGGACAGACGGAATCCTACATTCAGTCGCTTGGCTGCTTTGTTGACTTTCCCAGAGCACAAGGCTCTTGAAACCATTGTGACAGCGGCGGATGAGATCGGCGCGAAAACCTTATGTCCTATATTCGATGGGTGCGTCCTCTACAGCCCTGTGCCTGCTAGCCTCATCATCTTAAACAACCAAATGACCAAGGTGTCGGACTACATCGGCGTGGGCATTGCCGTGAAGCCATGGGAGAACATGCCCCTGCCTGTTTTTGCCGATATTCCAACCGACGCTGCGTTAACGAGATCGTCCGTGCATTTTCCGAACGATCGTCGTGCATCGTCGTGTCCTGGCTTGGGAAAGTGCTAGTTCAACTCCGTATCACACCTAGCGCCAAATCATTGGCAGACAGAGGATCCTGTCGAAGGAGGACCGTACTCAGTCTGGGATTTCAACAGTTTGGTTTCGAGTTCCCAAGGAGTTTCTCAATGTGTTTTTTTTTATTTCTACTTGAGCATGTTACTCGCGAGCATATTTCGGATCTTCAGGCTGACGCCATATCCGCCGCCTTCTTGTTCATAAATTTCCAAGTGGACAAACCGAGAAGGGCCATATTGGAGGGAAGGGGGAGTGGGATATGGTGGAGGAGGCGGAATGTGAGAAGCAAGGGAAGCAGGAGGAGGGGGAATATGAGAAGGCATCTCATACGCAGACGATCCCCAAGGGGTCGGCGAATATGAGCGATGAGTTCGAGATCATTTGTCACGAAGCAGATGTCGGATATCCAGAATTACACGAACATTTCCATGCCGTTACTTCGGGAGGTGATTCTGCTCCTGCCGGCCACGTTGTCGTCTTAGATTCCGATTGCGGCGTGGCGTTACAATTAACCCGCGCTTCTTGTCATTGCTGGCAAATACGACGTGACGACGTTCCTTTTGAAGAGCCGGAGATTCCTGAGGGAGATGTCTACCATTTATCTGGCTATGGAAGGCGTTTCCCAATCTGTCATACCCCTCGCGCTCGCAAGGTGCAGCGGAGTGTTGCGGTTCTCAAGCGTCCGAGCGGCGTTCCGTATACTCCAAAGTCCCAAATAAGTTTTATTTCAAAGCGCAATAAATCGCGCAGTGGCGTTCAATACCAGGGGAAAACTAAGATTCATCCGAACAGCCTGGTGGGTTTATTGAACCTTGATGATATTTCTCCCGCGAAGAAAGTGCAAAAGCTTTGGTTTCTTGAGGAGATAACCGAATGCCCAAAGTGCGGAGAGACGTTGGGCGCCTTACAATATTACCGCGGAAACCTGTGTTACAAATGTCCAAAGTGTCGGGGGAACTCTAGTTATGCGTCGGTGATGCAAGGGTCCATGTGGGAAGCCTCGGGAGGAGGGCATATCAATATGAGCCTGAAGCAGGTTGTTGGTTTAGTCGTGTGCTTTTCCGAAGGCATTTCGGCTGCGCCGGCTGCGCAACTATGCGGTGTTCAACCTAATGCGGCTTTCAGGTGGTTTAAAGTATTTCGTGATATTGTTGCAAAGAGAACGGTGGAGATACAGAAGGGATTCGGGAAACAGGGCGGCAAAGATATCATCGTGGAGGTCGACGAAGCATCTGTTTCCAGCGGTTGCATCGATCCTCCTTTGGCAGAATGTTGCGCCCCGAACTTTTCGCACGCCCGCATCGTCGCGCTGCTGACCAGGGGCTCGAGAAAAACCATTAATCAGAAGCTGCCAGAGAGAAAGCAAACATACTGATTGAAAGGGCAGCAGAAAACTATGAGTGGCGGCACAATCCCCATTTCCAGGGGAGAAAGCTGGTACCTCCAGGCCCGCCTGCGTTATTTTTGACAGAAGGCAAGACATCTCTTACCAAACATTTCAAGTCTGGCGTGCTGTCATCAGATTCTGCTGCAACGTACGATGCCTTGGTGAACAGACGGAAGATATTTGGCAATCGCGCGAGGAATATCATTGTCGTTCATGGGAAAGAGGAATGGGCTAAGCTTTTCAAGGTTAACAACAAGAAGATCTGGGGTGGCACTCAGTATATGGATGGCTTCTTTGGGAATTATAGGCAGTGAGCCAAGCCAAGATACATTCGCAGGAAGGACGTGGTGACGTACGTGGGGGAATTCCAGTTTTGGTTTTGCACTGAGAAGGATGATCGCT
>CAUYUJ010002470.1:308713-393713 GCA_963575745.1 Prorocentrum cordatum
GGTGCGCTCGCGTCATATCTGACGTCCTACCCCTCCCTCCCATCCCTTACCATGGCGTTGATTTTCTCTATCCAAGTTCGGTGCGCTCGCGTCACATCTGCATCCTACCCCTCCCTCCCATCCCTTACCATGGCGCTGATTTTCTCTATCCGCGGACGCGTGTCGTAGCGGACCTGTGGCTCCGCGCGCGTGTGCGTAGTGGGTGGTGGTGCGCGTGCGTGCGTGCGTGTGTGCGTGGTTGTGGTTGTTGTGGTGGTGGTGTGGTGTATGTGTGTGTGTGTGTGCGTGTGTGCGCGTGTGCTGTGGTGTGACGTGGTGTGGCGTCTTGGTGGTTTGGTGGTGGGCCAGGTGCGTGCGTGCGTGATGGCGGTGGTGGTGGTGGCGGTGGTGGTGGTGGTGTGTGTGTGTGTTGTGTGTTTGTGTGTGTGTGTGTGTGTGCGTGTGTGTGTGTGTGTGTCTGTCTGTGTGTGTCTGTGTGTGTGCGTGTGTGTGTGTGCGTGTGTATGTGTGTGTGTGTGTGTGTGTGCGTGCTTGCGTGCGTGCGTGTGTGTCTGTGTGTGCGCGCGTGTGATGTGGTGTGACGCGGTGTAGCGTGGTGGTGGTGGGAGGGGTAGTGCGGTGGTGGTGGCGGTGCGCGGTGGTGGTGCGCGTGCGTGCGTGCGTGCGTTGGTGGGTGGAAGTGGCGGTGGGTGTGCGCGCGGCGGGGCGGGGCGTGGTGCGGCGCGGTGGTGGCGGGCGGATGGGCGCGCGAGGAAGAGGCCCGCGCTGGGGCGAGAACGCCATCCTGAACGGCGGAGGCAAAACACCGATCCGAAAAGTGAGGCCCACGCTGCAGCGGGAGCACGATTCGGAACGATTCGGGAGCAGAAATGAGGCCCCCGCCTCAGCGAGAGCAGCATTTTGAAAACACAAAATAAAAAGCAGGCGAAAACCCAACTCCCTGGAATCCTGCGTGTAAAAAAAACAATACGCGGGGGGGGGGGGTCGAATATTCCCAGCGCGCCATCAGAGGAAGAGGGAGAGTAGTATTCGTATTGAGTAATTGGAGGAGGAGGAGGAGGAGGAGGAGGGGTCGGCAGTCTCTCGCGCGACGGCCGCCCTCGCCTTACCCCCGTCCAGGTTCGAGACTTTAGAGGCCCCTCAGGGGCCAGGCCCGACCCCCCGCCCAAGCGAGCGATGCCGACCGAGCCGACCGACGCAGAAATGAGGGAGTTGCTGGGCTTGGGCGAAGACCCCGCGCAGGCGGCGCGGTCGACCAGGATAAGCGCGCAATGGGAGGGGGTCTGCCGCGCGCCTCCCCTGGCCCTCGGAGAGGGCGAGAGGAGGCGCGCGACGAACGTTCTGGGCCCGCCCCCCGCCCGCTGCGCGCCCAACCTGGCGAGCGCGCCGTCGAGGCTCTCAAGAAGTTGCGCGAGGAGCGGGTGAAGGAGGAGGAAAAAGGGCAGGAAGGAGAGAGAGGCTCTCGTTCGCGACAGAGGCTGCGGGTCGGTTCTCAATAGGTCGGCTCGCGAGGTCTGCGCCGGTCCGTTTCCCCGCCGCCATCCCGCCTCCCCCGAGCTAACCCCGCCTCCCGCGCTCGCTCGGGGGCGGCGGGGATAGCGGCGCTGACGCAGACCTTGCGAGTCGACTTATTTAGCCGACGCCGCCCCAGATCTGTTCCAGCTCGTGGTGCGGCAATCATATGCGCGTGACCTTCTGAATAGCAACCCTTTGGGCGACAGCTCTGCCCCCCTGCGCCCGAGCGACGGGCCCTGGGCCCTGGGGTGGCGGGGCGACGAACCCGAGGCTAGGGACAGCGGCGCGCGACGTGCTGCTCTCACCTCCTCCCTCTTCCTCCCTCGTGCACTCCTCCCTCTTCTGGCTCTGGCCGTCCGTCGTCGTCGTCGTCGTCCGTCGTCGTCGTCGTCGTCGTCGTCGTCCGTCGTCGTGGTCGTCCGTGGTCGTCGTCGTCGTCGTCGTCTGCGCCTCGTTCCCCTCCGTCGTCGTCGTCGTCGTCGCCTTCCTCCTTCGCCGTAGCCATTTTGGCTCAAGGGATTTCTACGGAAGCTCTCGGCGAGTTGGTGGCTCAATATCTTGTCAGGGGTGGTCGGGGCAGCCCGCGCGGTCTTCGCGCCGCCTCAGGGCGCCGCACTTTCGTCCTGCGTTCAACGCCACCAGGGGTGCGTCTCGGAGTTAGCCGCAGATGCGCCCGTCGTCTCTCGTATGTTTTCTGACCTACGCTTCTGGGGCCGTTCGCCTCGATGCAATGCCCTGGGCGCGCATGACATTCGTTGTCGCGGGGTTTCTGTGCGGGTGCTATCCGAGCGCACGCGCGGGGGCCTCCTGCGCGGGCGTTTACGCAGCTGTGGCATTTGCCCCCCCTTTGTTTCAGTTGCGGTGCGGAGGTGCAGGAATAATCGCTAGGAAGGCAGCCGATAACAAACGGGCGCCTTCGGCGTGATATGCTTCGGGCCCCATGGGAGAAAGACTAGCTTAACATGTGCGAATGCGTTTTGGTGCTCCCTAGGGCCCAGACTCCCCTAGGTTATCGCTCGCTTGACTCCAGACGGCAGAAGCCATCCTGGCTCGTCTGTTGAACGTCATTGGCATGCGTGCCACCTCGTTTCCCAGAGCTCATCTGGACTCCCGCAGTTGGTACACATGACGTATCCTGTTCGCGATGACGCTGGGCGCAAAGTTGTTTCTGGCCAGCGGGTCGGTCCTCGCTTGTTATGCTCTGCGGGTCCTGCGCCCCTGCGCCGCGCTGAATGGCTCGCGGCGCCAGGGCGCCGCGTGGCCCCCGAGCGGGGGGCTGCCTTGCGTGCGTTCATGTTGCCGACGCCGCCAGTGCAGTTCCTGGCCCGACTGTGCCATGGGATATCGGTGGCCATCTGGCCTCAGTTTGGGCGATGCCCGGGGCCCCTCCCTTGCTGGGCGACTTGTGTCGCAGTCTTGCGACTGAGTTGATGGCGTCGTGTGCGGCAGATCGCACGCGCGCAGAGGACATGACAGTGATGGAGATGATCTGTTGCAGCCCCTGTTTTGCGTCGATCGTCTGTCTTCCCGTTAAGGTGATATTTCAAATCGAAAGGGAGGGCGTGGACAGAACGCGCCGCAGGGCTTCAACAGTGGGCGTCTGGCGGCGCGGGGGCACGCCATCAGCTTCATCTTTCATGGCAGGGGATGGTGCATCAGCTTCGCCATCTGGAGAACAAGGGGTTACGTGGGGGCGAATTTTCGCTGCCGCTCGCGGGCGGTGAATTGGGGTCTTCCGTCCAGAGTCTCTCGAAGATCAACGCTGCCGCAACAGAAGCGACAACCCCCCTCGCCTCGGTCTCCAAGCGGACGTGCGGAGAGAGGTCGTTACGCGTCGCGCCAGGATGTTAATGGCGCGCAGCCGCAGCGCGTGCGCGAGCGTCGACGTGAAAGCCGTGAAGTTGAAGTCAGAGCAGCTGCCGAAGGGCGGCGTGCCGCCAGAAATCGTCAGGCGGCTGCACCACGATGCGTCGTCGGACAAGCCCATGGCGCAGAACATGTGACACCTTGTGAGGGCTCGCGAGATTTGGAGGAGACGGCCGCCCGCGACGTGGCCTTGCGGATTCCGACGTCGCCGGCGGCAGTTTGCTAATTGCAGGCGCGGTCTGCGTCAATGTGCGCTGAGGCGTGCATCTGGCAGCTTCTGCTCGAGAGACATGGCACTTGCGCCGCGCATCTTGTTGGTCCCCAGGGGGGCCGGCAGATATTCTCGATAGCGCAGTCTTTGCGCGCTTGTTTAGATGTGTGCCAGTCTGTGGCCTGCATCGCGCGCGTGTCTTTCAATTCTTTCGTCTGCCTCCAACGGTCTGCCAGCGTGCAGACGCGTGTGCATATCCGTCCAGAGGGTTGGTTTGGTTTGGTGCCCATTGTAATGAGGCTTGCCAGGGAATTCATACTCCGCAGTGCGATCGCTCAATGTGAAGGCCTTGCGTTCCCATCGGTGCTGCCAAGACGGCTCATGTTCCAAGCATCATGTTATGATGCTAGCAAGTGGGGGATAGGCCGCTTGCTGCTCGCTGTCAGCTCTGACAACAGTCCGGCGTTCGATCATTGTGCTTTGCGCGCGCTGCAAATCGCAGCGGGCAGGCTGGGCGCCCCGGAGTATTCGCAGCGCTGATGGCTCGAGCCGGAGTATTTTTTCCCCCGGGGTGTGGGACCAAGTGGGGCCAAGTGGGACGGATGCGCCCGAGTTGGTGCACCTTGGGTCAAGGGGTCGGAAGTCTTATGCCAGGTCATTGCTGGGGGGTGAATCCGCATTCGGGGCGTTCCCGCGTCCTGTGGACAGATGGGTGTATGTTCAAGCTTCGAGGGGTATTTAGGCCGTCCTTGGCTTCTCCTCTGCCATGTTGGAGTTGTCTCGGGGCAGCCTCAGGCCGTGCGGGGCTTGCCCCGCGGCGGCGGGGGGGGCTGGGTGGCCGTCCGCCTGGTCGACAATTTTGGCGAGGTCGCGCTTTGCGGGCCGCGCGTGGGGAATTGCGCCATGGCTGCTCGGCGAGCGGCGGCGCGCGCGGTATTGCTCGCAGCGGGCCGCGGGCGCAGTGGCACATTCGGGTCACGAATCGGGCTGTTCCGCGATGGTCCCCTATGTGCAAGTGCCGCGCTCGCACGTTGATAGTGCGGTGCAAGGCCCGCCTGGCGGGCGTAGGTGCTGTGCTGGCGCTTGCGCATCTGTTGCTAGCTGGCCTGATCGCCCTGTCCTCGCCCCTGAGAGGGGGCTCTGCAATGCCGGCGGCGCCCGCCCCTGTTCAGGTGCAGCACTGCTGTCAGTCAGATGAGGTGCCGAGTTGTGCGCGCCACGAGGATGCGGCATGGCCGCCTCGATTCATGTCTATATCGCACTGGGCACTTCTAGGTTAGAGGCCCGCGCGCGTGCGCCAGACCCCGGGCCGCGAGGGGCCTGCCGCGCCAATTGCCACCGACGCGTTGGGTCCGCCGATGGGAGCCCCTGGCAGGCATGGCAGTGAATCAGGCGTGGGGGAGGGGCGCGCAGAGGCGCGCGCGCGGGGCGCCTTGGCGAAAACCGTGGGCGCGGAGCTGCGCGGTCGTCGACGCGCGCGAGGCAGGCTAGATCGGCCGCGCAGGCGCCCCGCCCCTGCATGATGCGCTGGCCGCGTATCAGGGGGCCCCGTGGCTCGACGCGCGCGCGTGCAAGGCGTGGAAGTCTGCGGGATGTGCAAGTCGTGCGTGACATTCTTGGAATGCAGGGCGCGACTGACGGGGCACCCTCGCAGACCATGCGCGCTCTTGGGGGCGTGGCGGCGCGCGGGCCCCAGCGCGCAATCATGCGAGCATGCAGTCGGGGCTTCCTGGTGGGCGCGTGCGACCCTGCGCTCGCGCGTGTGGGGTCGTTGCGCGCGGCGAGCGTTCAACCGTGAACGATGGCAAATCTGCAGCCGGGCGTGAGCGCGGTCGCGTAAAGTGCGATATCGCGGGGGAGTGCTATCGTGCGGTTTGCCGTCGCGTCTGCGCGCAATCGGGCAGACTTAGGCGAAGCTTGCAATTGCGCAGGGCAGCGCTTGCTAGGTTCGCATCTACTTGTGCGCTTGCGTGCAGGGTGCGCGCGTTGCGTGCGTGCCCGCGGGGTGTGCGCACAGGGTGCAGGGTGCAGGGTGGCGTGCTGTGCTTCCGCAAAGTGAGAGGGCATATATTTGCTTACGCTTAATCTCGCGGACACCGGCGCGCCATCCAGCGTCGTGGAGTATGGTTTCTGGGCGGGCATGCAAGCATGCGGCCTTCCCAGGCGGCGATCATGTGTGCGTAGTCGCAAGAGACGGAGATGTGCAGTCATGCTCGCGAGCAGTTTTGTAAACGTGCGCGTGCGGAACGGCACAGACAAATGCACCGTTGCGCAATCATTTTTTGATTCGCGGGTCGAGGGCGCACCTCTTCCGGTCGAAGCTAAGCTGGCCGCGCGAAGCTTGAATTAACAAAGAGGGGGGAACATCAGGAACGCGGCCTCACGGCAAGGCCAGGAGGAGGCAAAGCCTCGGGATCAGGCGGTGCCGAAAAAGACGTGTTTGCAAAGGAACGCCTTGTACAGGAACCTGGTGGCGAAGTACCGGCAGGAGCAACATGCTGTGGTTGGTGTTGCCGTCCACGGCTCATCATGTACACCAGCCTCGAGTTGGCGGCGAGAGAGGACGCGCCTTGTACCCGAGCGGTGCCGACCAGGGAGGGTGGGGGGCATCGTTGAGCCGAAGTGTAACGTTGTGCCATCGAACAGGTAGCGGGAGCGGGTGGCCGAGACCGTGGTCGTTCAGGGTGCCACGGTCCAGGGTACGGGAGCCGCAGTCTGAGGCGCGGCAGCCAGGACGCGCCAGGATCATGCCGCCTGTGCCGACCGACAAGGTGCCGGTGTGCTGCAGGAGGTGGAACGAGTCCTGCCCTTCAGTGGCGAGCGCGCGGGGCCGGGCCAAAGCCGCGCTGTGCCGGGGCGCTGCCGTTGTCCGCGGAGCCCAGGGCCGGGCCGGGGCCGCGCTGCGCCCAGGACCGCGGGGCCGCCGAGGCGGCAAGGTGAAACTGGACCATCGTGTGCGAGCGCCGGGCACCAGGCCGAAGCCGCGCTGTGCCGGGCGCGGCCGCCATGCGGGAGGGGGGGTGGCGAGCGGGGAAAGGGGAAAGCGGGCAGGGAGGAGAAAGGCGGGCCAGGCGGGCCAGCCAGCGCCGGGGCAGCCCCGCGTCGGCAGCCGGGCGGCCCCGCCAGCTTCCGGAGGCAGGTGGAACCTGCGGAATCAGGGGGGACTAACCGTCCCATTTTCAGGTAAGGGAAGGCGGGGGAGGGGGAGACAGGGCCAGTCGTTGCAGAAGGCGCCGAACAGATCGTGCCCGAGGAAGAGCGCCGTGAGGCCTTGTCAGGGACAGGAGAGGCGGTCCGGACATGGCGCCCGAGGCCTCGAGAACAGTTAGAAGCATTCGAGACAAGTCAGCGCTTGGGCGCTGTATTCCGTTCCGGTTGTCCGTGGACCCGGAGCTGCGTAATGGGCCGTCCCCCGCGCCCATCGTCTTTGACCGCATCCTGGTTCCGCCGGATGTCCTGATGCAGGGCGTTTTCGCCGTCCCAGTCGATGTCGCAGGTATACTGCGGGATCAGGAGGGACTAGCCGTCCCATTATCAGGTGTGTAGGAGGAAGGGGGGAAGGGGGAGACAGGGCCAGGCGGTGTAGAAGGCGACAAACAAGTCGTACCCGAAGAATAGCGCCAAGAGGCCTTGCCAAGGACAGGGGGGGCGGTTGGTGCGGGCACCCTGGGCGGCGGCATCAGTGGGAGCGTGCGGGGCAAGTCAGCGCCTGAGGCGGTGCATTCTGGTCCAGTTGTCTGTGGACCCGGAGCTGCGTGCTGGGACGTCCCCGCCCCCCTTGCCTTCGGCCACCTCCCGCTTCCGCTGGAACTCCTGATGCAGGACGTTTTCGCGGTCCCAGTCGATGTAGACGCCCGCGTTCCGGGACCAGGTACCCCCGTCGTAGTGGCTGCGTGCCATTCCGCTTCCAGGAAGCGGTCGATCATGTCGGGTCCAACAGGACGGGTCGAACTTGACTGCGTCCCTGCTCTTGCCCTTGTCTTGGCCCACGTGCCTGCACCAGGAGCCGTTACGAAATCATGCAAGCTAGGTATCAAGCAGGAGTGCAAACGGGCGGTGGCACCATTATGCGAGTGCGCAGGCGCGCAAGCAGGTAAGGACGCATGTGTACAATCATGCAGGCTTGCATACATACAGGCGCGGATGCATGTATGCATGCATCCGCGTAGTGCCACATTCGGACCCTGCGCGCCGTATGTGCAAATTTGCAGGCGTCCATGCGTGTTGGCATGCAGGTCTGTGAAGGGGGCGCTATCACGCGAACGTGTGGCGCGAACTGGATCGTTAGACGCAGAGATTCGCCACGCTGGAACGCTGTCAAACTCTTTGTATTGTTGTTGCGGAAGCTGGCATACGTATCGTAAGCACAGGCGACGGGGTGTTCAGACGCATCCCGGTGGCATATCGTCCAGGTGCAGACGAACTGCAGCCCAGATGCGGCTTACACGGTGCGACTGAACACATGTGTGAGCGTTGTTGCACAAAAAGTGCGGTATGGTGTGGATGCGAATGTCCAGATAGCAGCTTGTTGTCTTTTTACCCCTCGATATTTTCGTTTCTATGTCCAGGTGCCATCATTTCTGGCCTGCCTTCCCTGTGCTCCTTTCTGTTCTAACCCCCTCTCCGTTCAGTTCTTCAAATCCCGCTTCTCCTCCTCCTCTCCCATATCCACATCTTTGTCCTTGCTGGTCCATCTTTCTCTTCTCCCCTCTTTCACTCGCTTGGTATTTCATGCCATTCCCCTCCTCCCAATTTCATGCCCAGCGTATGCTCCTTGAAGCACCGCTGTTCGCGGCACGAGCGCAGATCGAGGGGGCCAAGGGCGGGGTTCTGGCCGCTTGTAGGCTGGTGCGCCGCCCGCCCTCTGGGCGGGCGCCCCGGGAGCAGGCATTCCGCCGACCGCATTGACGAAAAAACGGAGCATGGGGAGGAGGGGTGAGAAAAAGAGGAGGCGGAAGAGGAGGATCGAGATTACTGGATGGAGATGATTGGGCGTTTTTCGCCGGGACCACCCCGACCTCAGGAAACATCGTTACTTGAGAGAAGATTTCAGACCATGTTTCGTTTCGGTTTTCGCCGAACGCGTTCAGCCTGGAGATGTCTTTTCGGTACCGTGCACGTCTTTTTTGACTGCCTTTCTCGCTTTTCCTGCCTCATGCAGTTGTCAGTTGCTGTCATGGGTCGCTGATTGCTTGCCCTTGGTGGAAATCCCAATTCACCCTTCGGCGTCATTCTTATCGCGTTGTACCCGCTTAGATATCCCTCTAGCAGTGTCCACCTGGTCCTCCTGGTTGATAGCAGTGGCTTGAAATTAGATGTTTGCATTTTCCTGGCCCTGACGGCGCGCCGTTTCAACCAGACTGCTCCAGCGGTATGGCGGAACTTCTAGGTTTGAGCCTGTCTGTTTCCCCATCTTGTGGGCCCTCGAGTCCTGATCTTCGCCACTTCTACTCATCTCTCGCTTCGCCGTCCCGAATCGCCCCCTTTCCGTTGTGCGGTCCGGTCCGTCTTTTCCTGAACATTCTACCCTACCGTTTCTCGTGCTCCTGTGCAACCTCTTCCGCTCATCCGTGCGTTCCATGGGGGACATCCGTGCGACTATCTCGCGCTATCTTGTTTCCTCTCTCGCTCGTTCAGGTTCTGGTCGAGTACAGTCTGCTTGCTGACAATTAGCTGCATCTCCCGTTCGCCTCTTGATCTTATTTGTTGCATACTTATGTTCATCGTGCTTGTTCATATCGCTGTTATCACTGTTGTCAAGCTCGTTGCCACGTTCGTTGCTATCATCGCGACTGCTCACACCTCCTGTGATGTTGTAATTGGCGTGCTGCCAATGGCGCCAAATATGTCGGAAACCGATGCTTGCAGCTTCTTGCAACGGTTCTACCGTTTCCGCCGCTGATTCCCCATGTGTCCCTATCTTCGTGTTTCCGCTCTCACCCTCCCCTTTCACTGCTTTTCTGCAGGGGCTGCATGTCAAGCTGGCCGAGGCGGGCGCCCTGCAGGCGACCTGCTCCGCTCGCGGGGATCACTCGATTTCCTAAGATTTGCAGGCAGGTTCTCCTCCTCCTGTGCGGGAACAGGCCTCCCAGCCTTTACGTGGGCAAATGCTGCGCATAGTGTCAACTGCCTGGCCATGAGCTGGCCCGAAGTTGAACTTCCGAGCCCAATCCGGTGGTGTCAAGGGAGGCCTGGGTGAGCACGGGGGAAAGGGATGACGAATGGGAGGTTGTGGAGTGGAACAGGAGGAGACAGGAAAAGGAAGAGGCGGAGGAGAAGGATCAGGAGGAAGATGAGTGCAGCTGTGGATTTTCGGTATTGTGTATGTATATATGTATGTATATATGTATGTATATATGTATGTATGTATATGTGTAACCCGTTTGTTGTTGTTCTGTTTTGTTTGCTGTTTGTGTATGTGTTTTTTTTCGCACAGTGACTGTTTTATGTTGTTTCTTTTGCTTTGTTGTTGTTGTGGTTGGTGTTGCTGCTGCCCGTGGTGCTGTTGCTATTGCTGTTGCAGGTGTTGTTGCTGTTGTTGTTGTTGTTGCTGTTGCTGTTGCTGTTGCTGTTGTTGTTGTTGTTGTTGTTGTTGTTGTTGTTGTTGTAATTCTTGTTGATTCCCCCTGCCCGGTCCTGACTTTTGTGGTTTTCCAATTTAGCTGCTCCTCCCAGGGCTTGCGGCTTGTTTTTATCAGCGATTCTCTTCGTGTTCAAATTGGGTTGTTGCCCCTCAGGCTACAACAACAATGGCTCCCGCCTGATACTTCCTCATAATTTAGTCCAAATCGCGCACTAGCGTGGGACTTCCCCACAACTTACACTGGAATCGCACTCTCGCGTTGGCCCTCCTCGTAATTTATTCAGACGCCGCGCCGTCGACACGCAGGAATCGCGCTCTCGCTTTTGCTTTTCTCACGATTTACTTGGGTTCGCGCTATCGCTCGCGACGTCCATGCAGGAGTCACGCTTCAGCATCCCGCCATCTCGACCTGGCCGCCCGGGTCAGCCTGCCCGACCCGCTCGCTAGGGTCTGCCCGCCCGATCTGCCCGTCTAATTCTGCCACGTGTTTTCTGCGACTGGCCCCCCTCATGCTAATTTCTCTCGTGTTCCATCCTTCTCTCTCCCTCTTCCATCCGTCCCGTCTTCCCTGTTTTCGGTGCTGCGCTAAATGCACGTGGCAGGTAAGGGAGATATGCTCCCAAGGGACGCGATCGAAGACGAAGAGGGCGGTTACGTACCGAGGGTTTGGGATATATGTATTGATTGGTACGCGAGCAGATAGGAACGAACATTACTAATGTATTAATGTATTAATGTATTATTATTCTTATTGTTAGTATTACCAGTATTATTATTATTACTACTATCATCATTATTATTATTATTCTTATTATTAGTATTACTTTCATTGTTGTTATTTTTGAATTCTGATTTCTGAAGAATAATTATTGTTTATCCCCCCTCACCGGTGCATACTGTTTTTTATCAATCAAAAGTGCCCCTCGACGCTCGCACCCTGTTTTTTGACAGGGGAAGTCTTCGTGCTCAAACTGGGCCCATGGCCCCCCGGATTACACTAACAACGGCGCCCGCCTGAGACTTCCTCCAATTTTACTATGGACCCCCGCTCCGGAGACTTCCTCACAATATACTCAGGATCGGTGCTCCCGCTTGTGACTTCCTCGCAATTTAGTCAGAGGAGAGCAAGTCGGCCACCCCCGCCCCAGGCTCATGCGTCCAGACCCTTGGATCCCTCGCCACGCAACGCTACGGATGTTCTCCGCCTCGATAGGGTCCTCTGGGACCAGGCTTCACACAAGGGCCTGGCCGCTGCCCGCAGGGGCTGACGGCAGGGAGGGAATAGCCAACATGAGGGCCCCCCCCCCGCCATGCCCGAGGAATGGCTGCATGAGGTAGACGAGGTCATGGACGATCGGAACTTGACCCGCCGCAGATCCTCGGAGGACAGGGAGGGCCTGCGAGACTACAGCACCACACTCCACCCAGGGGAACACCTTACGGCGGCCGTAGCTGCGGGAGGTGCTGTATGCATCACCACCTGCGGAGAATATGGCCGCCTATACACCTCGAGTCCCATGTGGGTCACCATCGCGCTACCCGCTGAAGCCGACCGGAGATCGGCCAACCGAGGTGCCGACCGTCCACAGACCAGGGTATCCCTGCAGCTACTACACGGCCCGGTACATCTCGCCAAACTAGATGCAACCCCCGCCCGCGCCCCGACGCTCGTGGAGCTGGGAATCGGCACCAGCCAACCCCCCAGCGCGGCCCTACCTCCAAGAAGGCGAGCACCCGTGGACTCTCTCCCGGGCCCAGCCCGCCCAAGAGTCTACCCCCCCCATAGCAGAGGTGCTTGCACGCAGAAGCCGGGCAAGCGCAGAGCCAGGAGGCACACTAGTAAGGGCAGAAAGTGATGCGGTTACATGCGCCCAGGATATGCTTGGAAGGTTCCAGGCCTGCGTCGACGAGCAGTGCATCCACGACTTGGCCAGAAGCATCCAGACCAGGCTCGTGCTCGAACAGCGAAGACAGGAAGAGGGCATGCCCATTCTGAGGTACAACTGGGACCTCTTCGCCGCCATATGGATCCTCCAGCTGGCCGACCCAAGCACCCTGGATAGAGACCATGTATTCCAGCTCACCAACGAGCTCGGGATAGAAGAAGAGGTCACCAGACAGCTCCCCTTTTCGCAGTGGCTCTCCCCCGAGCCCGACCCGACCTACACTGCCCACCACCCGTGGCTCGAGGTCCCGGGGGGCAGGGGTGCGGAGATTGACAGCGACACAACACGCGTGCTGGCCCCTGGCACGGACGAGAGGCTCAACGGCCTAGACGAAAGATTAAGGGGGGCTGCACAGGAGGACAGGCTCCGGCATGACCCCGGAAGAGCACCCAGGCCGCGAAGGACACCCAGAGGCAACCGCGGCGACCCCTCAAGCGGGGCCAGGGCGCGACCCACACGAGGTGAGCAAGAGCAGCCGCAGGCCGCGCGCAGCAGAACCCTGGGCAGACCTCCAGCAGCTGGGCGGAGCACCGCAGACGGGGGCCTGCAGACTGCAGGCCGCAGCACTCCCCAACCCCAGCCTGCACCCCCTCCAGCGGCCCAGTCGAACCCACCGCAGCAGCTTTGTCCGCACGACCGGCCACTGGCCCCACGGCGCCCGACCAGCATCCGCGCAGGAGCGAGAGGAGTAGCGAGGACAACCCCCTGCCTACGACCTCCCCAGGAAGCGCTGCTGCAAACAGCAATCCGGCTACGGGGCCAGAGAGCAGCTCCAACCATGACTGGGGAGCAGAACGAAGCAATGAAGACTCTGGAGACATGCAGACCCCGCCGCCACAGTCTCCGGCAGACAGGAGGACAGATGGACTGCCCGAGCGACAACCCCCCACCGGCCCACACGCGGCCCCGGCCCACGAGCCTCCGTCTCCCCAACCAGGAGAGCAGGACGCCGGGCCTCCCCCAGCGCCTACGCCCCAGGCTGGGCGCGACAGGCTGGGGAACAGGTCTGACGAGGGCGTTCGAGCTAACCACGAGCCAGGGAGCACTGCACCTGCAGTGCACGCACGAAGAGGCACAACTCATTGTTTTCCAATGTGTTTTTAATGCATTTTAGAGTTTTGAGTTTTTTGGCATCCCGACGCTCCAAGACGGCCCAAGAGGCCCCAAAGGCTTCCAAGAGGACCCCAAGACGGCCCACGAGGGCCCCAAGACGGTACCTGAGGCGCCCAAGACGGCCCGAGAGGGCCCCAAAACGAACCCAAAAGAGGCCCAAGAAGCGGAACGCGAACCCAACAGCAGAGCCTTCCGCTCTAAGAGGCCCACAGGAGGCCCCAATCATCCCCACGTCGTCCGACGAGACCCCCATTAGCCTCCCAAGAGGCCCCAATAGGCCCCCAGGAGACGTACAAGGGGCCCCAAGATAGCCCAGCAGTGCCCTCGATGCATCAAAACTGCCTTGCGGAGGCCCCCAGGAGGCCTCCCCAATGTGGCCCCAGGTGACCACGAGTCGGGCCTCAACGCAGCCAAGACGGCCAATGACGGCTTCAGATTGCAGAACATCATCTTCCGACTGCCTGGAGATCCCCGACGATGCGCCCAAAGGGATCACAAGAAACCCCTAGACGCCCCTCCAAGAAACACCCACGAGTTGTCTCCAACAGCCAAGTGAGGAAGCACGGGGAACCCCCCCAGAGACCTTTCAGATGTCCCCACGAAGACCGAAGAGGTCCCCAAGAGGCCCTCAGGAGGAACGACTATGTCACGCGCTTGTTCTTGATAGCGCTGTCCAAGATCTCCCAGCGCTCCCCTGGACTGGGTTAGAACTTCAGCGCGCGCGAAGCTCGCGATGGTTCTAGTATGTACGTATGCATGCATGCATGCATGCATGCATGTATGTACGTACGTACGTACGTCTGTCTGTTTGTCTGTCTGTCTGTATGTATGCATGTATGTATGTATATATGTATGTAATGTACGTACATACGTACGTATGTGTGTGTATGTATGTATGTATCTATGTATGTATGTATGTATGTCTGTATGTATGTATGTATGTGCGTGTGTATGTATGTACGCGCGCGTATGTATGTATGTATGCATGCATGTATGCATGCATGCATGCATTTATGCATGCATGTATGTATGCATGTGTGCATGCATTCATGCATACATGCATTCATGCGTGTATGCGTTTATGCATAGATGCATGTATGCATGTATGCACGTATGTATTCATGCATGCATGCACTAATGTATGTATGTATGTATGCATGTATGTATGCATGTATGTATGCATGCATACATGAATATGGGTATGTTGTATGTATGCATGCATGCATGCATGTATGTATGCATGTATGTGTACATGTATGTATCGATGCATGCATGCATGTATGTATGTCTGTATGTATGTATTCATGCATGTATGTATGCATGCACGCATGCATGTGTGTATGTGTGTGTATGCATGTATGTATGTATGTATGTACGTATGTATGTATGTATGTATGTATGTATGTATGTATGTATGTGATGGTATGCACGTATGTATGCATGTATGTAGATAGGCAGGTAGGTATGCATGCATGTATGTATGTATGTATGTATGTAAGGTATGCATGTATGTATGTATGTATGTATGTATGCATGCATGCATGCATGCATGTATGTATGTATGTATGTATGTATGTATGTATGTATGTATGTCTGTATGTATGTATGTATGTATGTATGTATGTATGTATGTAATGTATGTACGAATGTATGTATGTATGTATGTATGTATGCATGCATGCATGCATGCATGCATGTATGTATGTATGTATGTATGTATGCATGCATGCATGTATGTATGTATGTATATATATATATGTTTGTAGGTATGTATGTATGTATGTATGTACGTATGTATGTATGTAATGTATGTAATGTATATAATGTATGTAATGCATGTAATGTATGCATGTATGCATGTATGTATGTATGTATGCATATATGTATGTATGTATACATATTTGCATGTGTGCATGTATGCATGTATGCATGTATGCATGTATGCATGTATGCATGTATGCATGTATGCATGCATGCATGCATGCATGCATGCATGCATGTATGTATGTATGTATGTATGTATGTATGTATGTATGTATGTATGTATGTATGTATGTATGTATGTATGTATGTATATATTTATGATGTATGATGGATGGATGGATGGATGGATGGATGGATGGATGGATGGGTAGGTGGGTGGGTGGGTGGGGTGGGTGGGTGGTGGGTGGGGGGTGGGTGGGTGTATGTGTGTGTGTATGTATGTATGTATGTATGTATGTATGTATGTATGTATGTATGTATGTATGTATGTATGTATGTATGTATGTATGTATGTATGTATGTATGTATGTATGTATGTCTTTTTATATAAAGATATCAAATGTGTGAATAGGCCCCCCCCAGGAGCTCCGCCCACTCGGCTACCATTCCTGGCAATTTCCCGGGCGTCCAAGAGAGCCTCCGGAGAGCTTGAAGACGGCCCAGGACGCCCCCGATGCAGCACAAGAGTGCTCCAGGGCTGTCCCAGCCAGCCCCCTGACGGCTCTGGAAGCCTCCAAGAGCACTCAAGATCTCCCCAAGAGGCTTCCAAGAGTTCCCCAAGATCTCCGGGGAAGCCCTCGAGATGCCAGAATCATTGAAAAACCAGATGGGAAATCCAGCTATTCTGTTTTCTCGCACTTCCGCCTCCCATACGCTTCCGAGGCTTGCGCAAGCCCCCCAAGATTGGGGGTCCTCAGCGGCGCGAAGTGGTCTCAAGAGGCCACAAGAGACTCCCATGACGCCCGAAGGGGCACCACCGAGGCTCCAAAGACCCTCCGAGCGGGCCCCAACGAGCTCCCAGGAGCCGCCCCGGAGGCATCCAGCGTCCAAGAGGGTCCCGAGAGGCCCTCAAGAGCTTCCAAGAGGCCCCCAGGAGAGCTCCAAGATGCCCCCAAGAGCCTCTCGGAACGCATCTTGGAGGCATCTTGGAGCTCTCTTGGGGTGCATGCGTAAGCCTCGGAAGCCTTTCGGAGGCGAAGATCCGAGAATACACAAATCATGTTTTTTTTAGTTCTTGCAATGACGTTAGCGTCTCGAGGGCTTCCTCGGTGCTCTTGGGGGTCTGTTGGAGACCTCTTGGGGCGATCTTGGGTGCCCTTGGAGGCCTCCAGAGCCAACTTGAAACAAACATGGAATTCCCTCAAAGCCTTTTTTCAAGCTCGCCCATCCTCCGTTCTCTCCTGTCCCAGGCTTTGGCGTTCCCCAGAGTGCGTTGCTGCCATCCCTCGCTGTCCGGTCTCCCTGCTTTCTTTCTCCTGCTCTTGATTCTCCTCCGTCTCCCGTTCCACATCTTTCTCCTTCCTCTCCTCCTCTCTCCTCCCCGCTGCGTCATGTTTCCTCCTCCCTCATCCTCATCTCTCCTTTACTCCTCCTTTCCTCCGTCGCCCTCACCCAACATCCTGTCCCACCACTGGTAGGGGGCCCAGCTTGGAAAAAGAAAATCCCTCCAATCTATTTTTCAGGCCGGCCTCAGTTGACATTTCGAGCACAGACGCCAACAGCCGGGGGGAGACCCCCGAGGCGCGCCCAATATCTCCTAAGAGACCACCAGGAGACCCTCACCAAAAACCGAAGAGACCCCATCCCCATAAACCTCCAAGAGCCTTCCGAGAACGTCCCCCATAGGCATCCAAAGGGTCTCCCAACATGGTTTTCCCAGGCTGTTAGGAGTTCTTGGGCGTCCACCCAAAGGCGGCCCTGGGTCCTCCACATGGCTGCATTCAACGACTCCTGAAGCGTCCATCAGGGAGTACCCCCCAGATGGTGATCCTTGTGGGAAGATGTCCATCCTCATCCAGTCCAGTAAGGTAAGTTTGCTTGCGCTAGAACTTAGACGCGCGTGGAGGGCTGCCATATCATTTGCATATGCGTATACATATACATTTACATTTACATACACATATAAACGCACATGTCCATATGCATATACATGTGTGTGCACATGTGCACATGTGCACATACACATGCACACGCATATACATACACATATACATAAGTCTACATATACATGAACGTACACATACACACGTACATATACACATACGTATTCATGTACATTTGTATAAGCGCATGCATATACACATACACATGTACGTATTATTGCACAATCATAGGCATTTGTATATGCATAGGCATTTGCCCATGCGTACGTATACACATACACACATATACATATACACATACATTTACAAGTGCATATACATATACATATACACCTACATATGCCTATACGTATTCACACACATTTGCATTTACATTTAATTGACATTTATAGTATTATATACGCATACATATACATTACATTTACATATACCTATACACATCACATACACATGCATACACATTTACATTTACTCATGTATATACGTGTATGTGTATATACACCTACATATACATATACACACATATTTCTATATACATTTACATATCCACTTTACATATACATATACATATACATATACATGTAAATCTACACAGTCAGCAACCTATACACATACATACTCATATACATACACATCCACATACACATATACATATACATATGCATGTTTATATACACATGTATCTATGCACACATCTATGTTTAGATACGTATACGTATTAATCTGTTGTATACATATGTCTCTCGAGAAATCGCCAATCATTTGATGCTTGTTTTTTTCGCAGGTGCCTTAGTTGGCTTCCCCCCCGCCCTACTCTAGTCCAGCCTAGTTGTTTAGATGGCGCTCTATCTCTTTTTCACTATGTCCCTCGGTCTCTATGCGTATTTCACGTTTACATTTGTGTGTATGTATGTATGTATGTATGTAGGTATGTATGTATGTATGTATGTATGTGTATATATATATATATATGTAACTCCCCATACCTCCCTGTTCGCATAAATATATCAGCATCCATATTTTACATACTCACGCGCACTTCTTTTACGCCTCGCTCTCTCTCTCTCTCTCTGCTCCGCCTCTTTAGTTCTGTCGTTATGCTCATCCTCTCTCTTTCTCTCCCCCTCTTTTGTGCACACACGTATGCATATATGTGCATATGTATATACCTTAGACTGGGGGGTGAGATCGCAGTGAAACGCAGACCCCCCCCACCAGGATATCGGTTTCGGATTCACGTTCCTGTCGCGCGTGCGGGCGAGGCGAAACCGAAGCAAACGTTGTTGTCCTCCAGGTTGGTCAGCAGTGGCTCTGTGGTGTCCCGATGTTGTCCACTTGGTGTCCCCATGGTGTCCCAATCGTGTCCCGATGGTGTCCCGCGGTGTCCCTTGGTGTCCCGTGGTGTCCCGTGGCGCGGGGGTGTCCCGTTTTATGTTATATGCTGTGCTATGTTATGCTAGCGATCGTGAGATCGATCGTGCGATCGATAGTGAGGTCCGTGGAGTGAGATCGAAAGTTAGACCGATAGTGAGATGTATCGTGAGATGGATAGCAATATCGATAGACATATTGATAGTGATTGATCGTGATATCGATTCAGTGTGACCGATCGTTGAATCGATCTTTAGATCGATCGTATGTTCGATCGGGATATAGATAGTGACATCGATCGAGTGAAATCGATAGTGAGATCGATAGTGAAATCAACTGTGAGATCGATGGGGAGATCAAGTGTGTTCTCATGAGTGATATCGGTTGGGTGACATCGGTAGTGAGATGGATCGTGACATCGATGATGACATCGATAGAGAGACCGATATCGAGAGCGATCGTGAGATCGATCGTGAGCTCGTTCGTGAGACCCATCGTGGTATCGATGGTGGGATCGACAGTGATATAAGTATTTAGATCGACAGTGGTGAGATCGATAGTGAGATCTACAGTGCGATTGAGAGTGAGATCGGAAGTGATATTGATAGTTATATCGATTAAATGAGACGGATTGTGAGATAGATAGTGAAATAGTTAATGATTTCGACCAGGAACGCGGGAACCCGGGAACCAAAAACTGGAGCCCCGGGAACCCCGCCGTCCACGGGCCCGGAACCAGCAACTGGGAACCGGGGAGACTGGTACCGGGAACCCGGGAACCCTGCCGCCCGCCGGAATCGGCCAGGAAATTGCGCCAATTCTTTCAATCTCCGCTCGGACGCTTTCAGTGCAAGCGTTGATTGGGAATCATAACGCATGTGTATATATATATATATAGATAGATCTGCACACACAATTATAGATGCCAGAAATCTATGTCCCTCTTTGTCCTGCCGTGCTCTGCCTCTCCCCGCCAAGAGGGGGCTGGCTGCCTACAGTGTGGCTGCGCTACTCAGGCGCCAGCGGCTTTTCTTGAGGGATCGGTCACGATGGTGGTCTTCTCATAGGGTGGATGGTGGAGCTTGAGATACTGGCAACGACAGGTGTTGAATGTAATACTACGATTAGAACGATATCGTCGATGAGGATCAGCGCCTAGAAAAGGTGATGGCGATTTGAAGGCGCACGGAGTGCATTAGTAGGATGCAGCTCGGAAAGAGTAGAAGGAAGGAACGCTAGAGGCAGTAGCAGAGAACAAGTCAGGAGGGGACTGATCAAATAAGATACCTCCGAGTCCATAGCATCAGGGGCAATGGTAAAGTCGAGGAGCATGCAGGTTGTTTGGCGGCACTGGTGACGGCCGGTCCCGTTCAACAAATGTGGAGCGAAATTGACGAACAGTGCTCTCCGACACGATGCGCAGGCTTAAGCAGAAAGTGATCCAATCATGTCCCCCTCGTCTTGCTCCTTTCCCCTCCCACTCCGTTCCTTCCTTCCACCTCCATGTTATCCTTTGCGTCCCTCTCCTCTCTCTGCTTCTTTTCTTCTCGCCCGTCGCCCTCCTTCCCGTTTCCGACATTTTTTCCTTCCGCCTCCGTCCTCATCCCCTTTGCCCTCATGACGTCTCAGATTCCGTCCGTGGGTTGTCTCAGAACGCATGCAGGTCTCGGAGGTTTTTTCAGCACCAGGCCCTACCGCCCAATACGTGCACCACTTGTACGGTGCATTGTAGCTGGCATTGATCAGTAGCGATGAGAAATTGAATGGGCATCGTTGTCTCAACCAGGCCTGTCTACCTTGTTCACTGCATTGACCTTACTTGCGCTCGATGAACAGGGATATGTTTCCTTCGCTCTGACCTGTCGTTTCGGGGGCATGGTCTGATGATATTCGATCGTCTCTGTTCGAGTAGTCCAGTTCAGTCAACGAATTTCCCAGTAGCAGGAGGATAACCCACCGCCACAATATATCCAATATCCAGTGCGTCGGTGTCGTGCCCCGGGATCTCGAGGACCTCTCGAGGAGCGGTGGGTGGGGATATTTGCCTACCCCAGCGAGCGGACAGTATCTACATCCATCGTAGGGCAGGTTTCCAGCAGCAGTGGATGCGGATGCTTCCTGGCGATGCGGAGACAGATGGAGACGAGGACCAGGGGGATGGGGGAGGGAAAACGAACGGCACAAGGGGGAAGCGGCGCAGCGGCAGCAGCAGCCCAGGCTATGCGGTGCAGCCACCCATTACGAGCAGCCGCCCTGCCAGTACGATGAGGTGCAGGGTGAGGTGCAGGGTGCTGCCGGGCACGCCCCCGCGCGGGCGCAAGGAAGGAGAGGAGCGGCGGATGAGGGGGGGGGGGGAAGGCATGTTTGCCAGCGGATGCGAAAAGAGGAGGAGCAGGAGGAGGAGGAGGAGGCACAGGCGAAGGAGGATGAGGAGGAGGAGGACTGTCTTGGCCCCCCTTTGTTTCTTGCCCCCTTTCCAATCCCCTGCGTGAGCGATACGGCTCAAAAAAGCGCTGACATCTGCCAGCGATCAGGCAGTCAGCGAGCGTGCGCCCCACAGGCTCCAGCGGCCAGGACAGACGGCCCACTGCTACTCCAGCTGGTCCAGCTACACTCGTGTCGTGTCTGCTCTTGATTCTTTTTGTGCTGATTCTGATCGCCGTGAGGACGCCCGGAGGATCTCTCACACCTTGCACGCCTACGCTGGGGTTGTCTTGGTGTCGGCCTGCTTCTCGTGCGCATTTCACCCAGGGTCTGAGGCGCCACATGGATACACGCGTGTAGGCCAGCTAGTCGGATGCACGCGTGTATGTGGAGCCTTCGGCCGCCTGAGGCCCCGCCCGCCCGCGCCCTGTCTCCCAAATTAGGGCTACCCGCGTCCCGTTTAGCTCTTGACAAGAAGGGGCCCGCTCCCGACCCGCAGACCAAAAAGTGTATGTGGAGCCTTTCCTGGGGCCGCAGTGGGTTTCGCGCTGCAGGTGAACAACAACGGGAGCGACGCTCTGGAAGCACGCCTTTGGTCATTAGGGCGCCCAGATTTGTTGGAATGGCTTCGCCGTGACCCTCAATGTTCTGCTTTGTTTTCCCTCTACTCGTCTTTCTTCTCTCTTCCTCCTGCTCCTCCTTCCTGTGCTTGCCTGCTCGCCCGCTTCCCCTTTCAGGCCACGGTTCACTATACGTGTTTGCCTGTTGCAGGTCGACTCGTGTGGCGTTCCTTGTTTGTCTGGCGACCATTCGATTCGCAGAGTGGTGGACATGTGGTTCTGGTGTCGCGATCTGCTTCTCTAACAAAAACGGTGAGCAGCAACGGGTACACTCATATAGTCTGCGGCCGTCATGGGCCTGAGACCGAGGCCACATGAAACGAGATATTATGAATTTGCCTTTCATGCAAGTGTTCTGACACATGCTGCACTAGTTTTGTTGACCTCTTCTGCAGCCTCAGCGGCATGCAGCATGCTAATCTGCAGCAGGTCACTGCGCCTCGGCACCATGATTCAGAATGACTTTTTGGTCTCAAGCGACCCACCCGACCAACGCGATCGGGATGGAGCTGGGGCCTTGTTGGGCCATCCAGAACCGGCTTGGGATGAAAACAGCGAAGATGTAGGAATCAAATCAGATATCCAATGACTTCACTAATCCTTGTTTTGAGGTGAGCACTTACTGGCTCGCCTGCGCCTCGTCTTTCATCCTTCGTCCTTTCTTCTTCTTTTGCGCTCCCTCTGCTATCTCGCTTCCTCTCTCTCGCTCCCCCAGGGGGCTGCCAGCCATGCAACTATCGCAGGTTGCTGTGCCCCTTGGGGGGCGGGTCCACTGGAGTGACGCGCTACACAGGCTCAAACAAGATCTCACCTTGGTTGCTGCCGACAGTGCAATTGTCGCCGTCTTGCTGTTCCCCCAGGAGGTTCAGCGGAGTGACGCTCTGCGCAGGCCCAGAAGAGACATCGTCTTCTAGGGTTCTGCCAATCGTACAACTGTCGCGGCTTTCTTGTGACCTGGGGCAGGACTTAAGAATTGGCGTATCTTACTATTTGTTGGATGCTGCCTTGTCGCCGCTGCCACCGCCGCTCTTTCTAGCTTTCTGGCTCAGCGTGCTCCACCAGGTGTGGGCTCCACGGCCCGCATAGAGCATAGTGCTGCGACCTCTCCAGGAGCCGTCGCACTTCTGCAGCGCGGAGCATACGAGGATCTTTCTCACAGCCCGTTTCTCCTTTCGCCTATGCCTTTGCCTGTTCCTGGATAAGGTTCATCGCTTCATCATGGAGGGCCCTTGCCTTCTGCTGCAGAGAGCGGTGCAGGAACGCCTTTGTGCCCACGAGATATTTTCTCAGGGCCACTTGGGAAGGTAGGGGGGTGATACTTCTCTCGGGGGGCTGGGTGGTGTTACGGCATCCCAGCAACTGAGGGGCCAGAGGGGAATGCCCCCAGCTGCCGAACTGAATTCGCCCGACGGCTAGTCTGGCTGGTGTGGCTGAGTGGGGCATCTGTCGCGGCGGTCACCTCTGGTTGCCGTCTCTGCCACTGCCCTTCACGTTTCGATTTTTTCCCCTTAGAATTGTGGAGCACCCCTCGACCCAGCTAGCGGGTGGCCCAGCTAGCGGGTGGCCCGTCCAGGTTTCGGGGGCGGGGGGGCGCGCGCTTGGCTTGGCCCGTGCCCCTCGGTCTCGGCAGCACGGGGCGTACGCGTCCACGGTCCGTCGTGGGGGGGGGGGCGTACATGCTGCACTATCTGGTCGTGCGTAAACGACCGCAAGTGGTACCCCAGATATCCGACTATGCGGTATCTTTTTCCATCTGCGGCCTCAGAGAGGTCCTGGGCCGTTCCCCCCTCGGAGACCGACATAACATAAACGGCGGGAGTTCGAACATCCATCCGCCCAGAATCTAGGTAAAACGCAGCCTCTCCACTTAGGACGTGTGCGAGCCCGAGAACGCTCTGGGGGCCACTGGCCGCTCGTGCGTTCGCCCTCCAGATAGCCGAGGTGCCGCCTGCAGGAGCAGCAACGGCGCCACAGTGCACGCGCGAAGGGGGTCTGGCCAGCACGGGTCAACTTGCCGAGCCGCCCGCTCAAAGTCTTTGTGGCTGCGTGCCGCTGCGGACTCAACTGGCTGGTCTTGTCAGACGTCTTCGGATGCTCAATTGCATTCGGGAGGCGACACGGATCTGCAAGGTCATAATGTCAGGTCCTGTATGCCCACGAGGGGCGCTGTCCTGTGCGCGCCGCAACACGTATCTTTGGCTGTCACCTTCCAGTCGCCGATCCCGAAGTCATTGCAAAACGACTGGACGTCGTATGTCGTATTCTCATCACTTGCCTGGTCGTCGTTGGGACATTTTCCTGGGAGGTGGCCGTCCGAGAACATGTGATAGCAATCCGTCGGCAGGCAGATTGGCGATGTATTCAGCAGAGCTCAAATAATGAGAGGACAGATGCGACCACAACTTATCTTGAGTTTCTTACATGTTTTCGCACACGCGTGCGTGCCAAGTATGCAACATCTCATGCACGTTGGGGCAGTTCAGAGTGACGTGCAACCAGGAAACGTCACGAGCTCAACCAACGGGTCACCAGGTTCCTCGACCCCATCCTCCTGGGGCATGGCTCGAGCTGGATCGGGGGGGGTCCGGGGCCCAACGCTGAGAGAGCAACACAAAATGAACGACAGGTCTTTGGGCCATTTTGGGACCATCTTAAGGCCTCAGAGTCTTATCGTAAGCGAAAAAGAAGGCACAACACATGGATTTTCCATGTTTTTTGGTTTAAAAAGGATTTTGGCCTCTTGGAGGGTGCCTGAGAAGGCTCGAATGGCATTTGAAACCGTCTTGAGGCTGTCCTGGGGCCTCCTGGAGGTATGTCGGCGGCTATCTTGAGCCATCTTTGGCCAACTTCAGCCATCTTGGAGGCCGTCGTGGGCTGCCGAGGGTCCTCTTGGAACCATCTAGGTCCATCTTGGACGCTCTAACTACCCGGGCCCCTCCCCTCCCAGGCCCAAGGGAGGGGGTAGCGGGAGGGGTCAAGACCCTCCCCGCCCGCAAGCCGTCTCGCTGATTCCCACCCACGCTCCCAACACATGAGTAGCACCCGTGTCGCAGCGTATTCAGCGGTAGTCTGTGGATGGACAGCTAATGGGAACCGAAACAGACCCCATGTGCGAAACGCTAGGGCGAGGTGCGCCAGGCGTGCCAGGCGCGCCACGCGCGCCAGGTTCGCCAGGCACCCCTGTGGCCCAAGCGTGCCGGGCACGCCTGGTGCGCTAGAGGCGCCACGTGATCCACGTGCGCCATGTGTGCCGCATGCTCCAGCCGCGTCAGGTGCGGTACGTTCGGGGGCCGCGCAGAGTGTGCCAGGTGCGCCTGCGCACGTGGCAGGACACATCGTGAAACGTGTCGGCCCCCACCACCCTTGTCGAAAACCAGGGCGCAATCGCGGCAGGGTGGCGTTAATAGCGTCTGGTGGGCCTGCACATGGCAGGCAATCCCAGTCAAAACCAATGCACGGTGATCGCGGGGTGCCTGCGCATGATCCAGATTTCGCCTCGAAGTGCATTTTGGATTGTTTTTGTTAGGGATGCTGGCCCTGCGGGCAGCAGGCAACATGCGGACACCCCCGCCATCATTGTCAAACAACGGTACAGAGTGCTCGCGCCCCCCCGATCATGACCCAAGATTTTTGCCCCAAAGTGGATTCACATTATTTTTTGACAGGGATGGTGGGATGTGTGTGCCCTCATTGGTCCTGGTTGGCTGCCCGTCGCCTGGGGGAGGGGGCGTTTATTTATAGGGAGCAGTGATAAACCCTTCCTCCGAGCAGGGGAGGGAGAGGGAGAGAAGACAAAACTCGTCAAACCACCTACGCCCAGAGGGCTGGTGGGATTAAGTCGCCAGGTGTTTGGGTATTTTGCCGTCTCCCCCCCGCCGGCTACGAATCAGGACGGCCCGCGGATGTGGGGGCGAAGCGGCCGCGGTCGCCGATGCCGGTCTGCGCGCGGGGTGGGTGTCTGCGCGTTGAGTCCAGGCGCGCGAGAGGAGGCCAGCGCTGGCGCTGTTCTCCCCCCCCGGGCTGGCGTAAGGCGGAAGCTGTTGAAGCCTGAGGGCCGAACTTGGAGGATCGAAGTTTTCAGGCACTTTTGCCACTTTGGAGGAACTTTGGAGGATCGACTTTGGGGGGGCGTCGAGGCTCCGATGAGGACAAGGTACCCCTGCCCTTTGCCCGCTTTCCCCCCCTCTCCCGCCACCTGGGAGGCCCTCGTCGCCACCGCTGGATTCGCCACGAAGTCCTCAGTCCTTTGGAGGAACTTGAAGGATCGAAGTTTTGGAACTTTGGAGGAACTTGGCCTCCTGGTGGGCTGTCGTCGCCACGGCTGGATACGCTTCGGAATTCTGGCCAGAGCACCCCCTGGACAGGTCCAGGGGCCGATTTTTGATCCCCGTGCCCGCGCCCCGTTCGCGTCGTGACATTGCGGCGGACGGTCTTCGTACAATTTTTGGTCGGGAGCCTTTACAGTGCCGTTTTTAATATATGCTCCGCGTGCGGATCATGTATGACAAATGCAGGGATTTTGTATGAGTTCATGCATCATTTCATTCATCAATAAACCATGTTTTAAACAATCCAATATTTTTCAACATCCTATGTATTGAAAACTGCCCTGTACTGGTCCCCAGGAAAACGACTCGGCATGGAACAGCTGGTCCCCGTGAAGGGGTCCAGTCGTCCGGGGGCCACGTCGACGTCGGGGGTGTTGGAGGGCAGTGAGTGCCAGGGATACTGCTGATGTTTTGCGTTGGGGCTTATGGGCCCTGCGACGTACGTCCTCAGCTTTGTCTTCCCGTGTAGCATCTTCCTGTTTTTTTCCGCATAGGTCGACCTCAGCGGTTATGTCCCTGTCTCTCTGGAACCAGCACCTCTGGAACCAGCACCTCTGCCCCGGAGGCTCACCAAAAAGGAATCAGCACCTCAGGAGGGGACCTCCGTGGCAGGCCAGAAAGGGGTCCTTGCCCGCAAGGCCATCTCCTTTGGCAACGGGCCTCGCAGACCGCACGAACTCGGCCACCTGCCGGGCAGGATGAGTGAGGATGAGGAGGAGGAGGAGGAGGAGGAGGAGGAGGAGGAGGAGGAGGAGGAGAAGGAAGAGGATGGCGGATTCGGTGCCAGGCGGCCTCGACACGTGTCCCTTTCGCTCTTTTGCTGGCTTTCTCGATATCCCTTTCTCTGTCTCTCAGCTTGCTCTATTTGTCATCCCTGGGCTTGCTTTTGCCATTGGGGTGAGCACGCGCGGCAGTTCGCTTTGAGGTTTCCGCTCGACTTTCCGAGACAGTTGTCGATCCGAGCCGTTGGCGGTCAACATCCTCGAGTGCAGGTCAGCCGTTACCTCCAGGGTCCTTGCTCTTCGCGCGCGCTTTCCGTTCCGTCTCCACGAGCGACGTGCATATCCATGTTCATGCCTTCGCGGTCTAGACACCGAGGCGTGATCTCATGGATACGTGATCCCATCGGTACGTTCTGCGCGGGGCATCCGCGCAAAGCCGCCCCCCTTTGTCCATGGCGCCGCGGCCAAGGACTCTAGACCCCAGCGCCGTGGAGAGTAACATGTCTCCCACCTTCCGTTTTTCGCTTGAAAAGGGGCAGTGACCAGAGTGGCCGCTATTGTCATCGTGGCCTATGTAACATGCACGTTTATGTTCCACCTGCTCGCCTTTGGAAACCTGCCCACAGTGGCGCCAGGATGTAAGGGAGAAAAGAGATGGATCTGTTTCCGCGAGCGCTGCTTCCTTCTGCTTCCAATCGAGAGCAGGTCTACGAGTTGGGCGGCGTGCCTGTGGAGTTCCCTTATGAGGCGTACGAGTGCCAGCTCGCCTACATGCGCGCCGTGATCCAGGCGTGCGAGCGACTGAGGAGGGACGGGGAGGGGGAGGGCGGGAGGTATGTAAACAGGGAGCGAGAGCGATGATGAGGATGAGAGGGAGACGGAGGATGAGGAGGTGGAGGTGGATGCGCGCCTCGGAATCCAAACCGCGAGGGAATTTACATGAATATGTTCGCCGCGCGCGAGAGTGGCAGGGGATGCGTGACTCAGCACGTCCAACAGTACCATCCAGCGGTGCCCGTCAGTTTCCTGCCAGCGCAAACACAACAACAGCGCCAGCCTCTGGCACACGCCGTACCGCGTCCCAGAGGCGTCAGATTTTCTTCGTCTTGCTCCTTGTCCCCGTCTGCTCTGCGTTGCCTTCTTCGTGTCCGCGGCCTTTGCCCAGAGTTGGTTCTCGACGGGTCGCGCAACATCTTGACGGCGGCTCAACGCAAACATGGAACAGGCAAGGAAGACCATTTTTACCAGGTGGGTCACGAGGGGGAGACGTGGCCAGGACCAACGCGATGGGAATGTCTGTGGGGCCGATTCCGGTCGGATGTCTGCCGTGAGGGAGGGAAATCAGCAAACCTGTGACAAGATAAGAATGACGAGGATGAGGCGAAGGAGGCGGAGGCGGAGGAGGAGGCGGAGGAGGAGGCGGAGGAGCCCTACGTACGGATCTTCAACATAGTTGCATTCTTTAAGACAAACTCGCGCGGCTCTGAAGCGATAGCTACAGTTTGAAACGGAGCCGCCCTCCAACTTTGAACATGTTTTATACTGTAGACGAATCTGCGCGGCGCGCGAGAGCCGCATTTTGAGATCGACCCGCCCTCAATCCTTGAAGTGGTTGCACGCTTTTAAGAAGAACGAGCTCGTCGCAATGGCGAGAACAACTTGTTAAACCCGACCCGCTCTGCATTTTTGGCGTTATGGCAAACTTTGAAGACAATGGTGTGCGGCGCAACGGCGAATCAACGAGACATTTTGAAAACCACACGCCCTCCATCTTTGAGACTGTTGCAAGCTTTTAATACGAATGTGCGCGGCGCTCAGGCGAAAGCAGCTTTTTGAAAACTACCCTTCCTCTATCCATGAAAATGTGGCAAAAGTTTGAGACGAGTATGCGCGGCGCAAACGCGAGAATAACATTGTGAAAACGACCGCCCCTCATTTTTGAAACTGAAGCTGTTTTGCATATTTTACATGTTTCGCGTAATCCCACCAATCCACCTCGCCAGCCTCTCTCCCACGCGCACTGCTGCTGCCTGGAATTCGTACATTGCGTCCGTCGCCCCGTACCCTGCGCACTACTTCTCACCAGATGACCGCATCGAGCGGGATCTCCGTGCGCAACTCCGGGTTAGGTTTGGGATGGCCGGTGCCACCTGGATCCACGACTACACAATCACCAGGACTGCGATTCTCTTCCAGGTACCGGGATCTCCCACATGTCCGGCTGCACTGGCGCGCGCGGTGGCAGCACGCGGGCACGTCATGGACGACATTTTTGGCCCTGCGCCAGCGCAGAGACGGGCTCGGCTCCGCTGGAATCGCACTGTAGGGTGGGCGCGAAACTACCCCACACACTGCACGCCCCCTCGCCCTGGCTCTCGAGTCATGACAGCAGGCAAGGCCGCTGCTATCATGCTACAGGTACACGGCAGCCCAGCCCTCTGCCATGGCAAGAATGTTGCGCGCGCGGTTTGCACAGCTGCCTGGCACCAGCTACACGGACCCCCGATGCAGAAATGGCTAAGGCAAACCAGCGCTGACCGCAGGTGGGCAGCAGGCATTGGTGTTGATTGGAACCTACTTCACCACGTCCCCTCCTTCACAGCTGCGGTTCAAGTGCTCCGCTTCCTCTCCAACAGGATGCTAGGATCAGCGAGACGAAGGGGCGCCGCAGACAGACTCACGCACGTCTGCTGCAACTGCCACCAAGCAGCACACAGGACTTGGCACACTGCCAGCTCCCAACAGCACGGCCACGCCTGGTGCTACATTTGCGTCGGAGAATGGTCCAATCAGATCGCCCTCTGGGCCTCGCTCCCGAACGACCTGCTGCCGCAGGAGCTCCACCGGGCAGCGCGCGCCATCAGGGGCGACAGGACCACCTGCCTGCAGATTCCGCACACCTCTGGCCCTTATGAGGTTTGTCCACTGTGTGGCTCAGACGAGGCAACTACGGAACACCTGTGGACATGGCGCACCGCAGTCGCAATGGCCTGGGACCGGGTCAGGCAGGAGGGAGAGCCGCTGGATCTGGGAAGAGCTGTCATGGCAACTGGGCCACACCAGCAGATGGCAGCTAGAGTTGTGCATCCGATCTCCTGTCGGTACTGCACTGACCGTACGCTCACCCCCTAATTCCACAGGAAGGTGCGACATTGATCGTACTTGGCCTTGAAATCCCTGATCACATAGAACAGGCCGAAGAGTATGAAGGTATACCTCCACCGGCGCGTGAAGGCCAGGATGCTGACACTGTAGTCTGGGCTCCTACAGAAGATTACTGCGCTGCGTGTAACCCCAATCCTCTGCCCCGCCGCGCGATGCACGGCTCAGCCGCTCCGCGCGCCAACCGCGCTGCAGATCGGGCCGGAGGCGAGATCAGGAGGTTGTCTGTCCTAAGCCGCGCAGTCGCCTGTGGCGAGCACCATGCTACCCTGCGCGCACATCATCCCAGAGCGGGCTGGATTTTACCTGGGCCTGGCTGGTTCCCACGCCTGCGCGCTGATCCCATGCCTGCAGCCGAATGGGCGCGCTGGTACTGCCGCCCGTGCGACACCCGCGTCGCCGCACTCCGTGCCGCGCAAAACCTCGAGCGGGGAGTTGAGGTCACTGCCAACCACTCTCCCTTCCCTAACCCCGACTCCACCTTGTGGCCGTACGAGGTCACCTTTGACGGCGGTGCGCGCGCATTCGGAGAGCGCGAGGTCGCTGGCGGTGGCGCCCGTATACCGGCACACGTTGTCGCCGACACGCGTTCTGAGGATCCTCGACCAGGCGGGGTCCCTCGCGCTCCCTCGGGCCGCTCCCGACCGCCTCCCCCTCAGGGGCAACGTCAGGGGGGGGGATGCGCTCAGGGGGGGGGCGCATCGACCCCCCCTTGTGGCATCGCTCAGGGGGGATGCCTCTGTCCTCGGCGAGGGCCATCGCTCGGAGCAGACCGGATCCTCTCACGAAGGAAGGCGCGCACGGAGTCGAACACTGCACGGGGAACGGGCGCCCGAGCGATGGCGAGCCCCGGTGGCCCATCCATCGCCCACAGGGGCCCGACAGCCCCCCCCGCCCCGGAGCGCGCGGTCCGGCTATCGAGAGCCTGGCGCCGACCTGTCGGCGAGACGTCGCCGATGGTTGAGGTCGACGTCCCCGCCCACCCCTTGACCTTGCAGAGTGCAAAAAACAGAGCACTCCACAGACGTACCGCAGCACGGCGAGGAGTGCGCTCAACTCGCCGCCGTTGATGTCCATGAAGGCCTCCACCATCATGCCAGAGACGCCCACGCGGAAGACCTCGCAGTTCGCCATCAGCGCGACCACGGCCCAGCCCACGCTGGTGTACTTCGTGAACTCGCCCTCGAACGCGGAGCCTTCCAAGAACAGCTCGCCTGACGGTAGGGTCCCGTCGGAGTCGCCGAGCCAGCACAGGTTGTCAGACCTGGGCGGCATGCAGATGCCGCGAGGCGCCGGCCACAGCGCACGCTCCAGCAGACACTTCACCTCCGGAAGATCATCAGCACGCTGCCGAAGAGCACGGATGCGAGAGGGCAGCTGAAGCTCGGCAGGCCAGCCAGGACAATCGCAGTGCCTGTGCAGCAGCGTGCCGTACTCGCCGCACAGCAGGCAGTCGCTGTCGGGCGCCGCCCCCGTGGAGAACTTCCGCGCCTGGGGCCACTGCCCGTCGGCAACCACGGAGGCCAAGTAGCCGCGCTCCTTCGCCCTGAGCCGGACCACCGTGCCAGCAGCAGCAGGAGGGTCCTCCCCAGGAAGGCCGTCTGGTACCCGATGCCCTTCTCCAACGGCGCCAGCGAGGGCGCCGAGGCCGCCAGGCCCGCCGCCGAGGCCGCAGGGGGGGCCGCCGGGCGGCCCAGGAACCAGAGGTACATAAGAAACACTAAGTACCTCTGGATTTGGCGCGCCGCGCGGGCCGCCAGGGGCCGCCGGGCGAGCCGCCAGGGCTGCCGGCGGGCCGTCCGAGGCTGCAGAGGAGGCCGCCGGGCGCGCCTGCTGGGGGCCATCACCCCCGCCAGCAGGTTGAACGTGCGCCCCGAACACGCCCTTGCGGCTCACCGAGCCCGTGGTCGTCATGCGCACGAGCGGCTCCAGCGCGCCGCCGCCGGCCAGGTGCTCCAGCTCGGGGCGTTTGGCGACCTGCTGCCACTGCCAAGCCTCGACTGCACGCCAAAGCAACCGCTTCGCCATCCAGGGGGGGACGTCGAAAACCCTCAGCAGCACGCCCTCATGCGTGCGCCAGGTAGCGGCGTCCACGATCTCCCAGCCGACGCGCGCCAGCGACATGCGAACGGCCGAAAACGGACCGCGAACCTGCTGCCAAGAGCCCGCGTCGCACTGCACCAGGCCGAACGCGAGGATGTGGGAAGGCAGCCACGACTCCCAGGCCGCGCGCAGCATAGCCATCGCAGGCAGCAGCGTAGCCCGGTAGATCGGGTCAAGGAACCTCGTCATCATGAGGGTGAGCGTCCTCGAACGCCCGGCAACGTTCGGCGCCGCGGCGGCGAAAACGAGGGAGCGCAGCTTGTCCAACTCCCCCACGGCGCAGCCGTTGCGCTGAAGCCATAAGAGGCCTCCAAGCCCGACCTGGCGACCTTCCTGGCGGCCTGCTTCCGCCCCCTGCCAACCTTCAGGATGTTGACGCGACGGATCCTCAAGCCGGCCTGCGCCAGTTTCTCCTGCCGCACCCTGCGCACGATGCGCTTGCCACTCGAGAAGTCTACGCCGAGGTTGCGCTCCCCTCGCGCTGCTTGGACCCCCAGCGGTCGTCGCAGCCGTCGCTCGAGCTCATCGCGTGCAGCAGGCGCATTCGCAAGCGCCCGAGACTTCTTGACCGCCACGTTGAGGTCGATCTCGGCAAGGGGCCCCTTGAGCTGAAAGGCAGCCGCCGCCGCCTCGCGCGTCACGCGCGCCAAGCCGCCGACGCGGTGGAACATCGGGTCGTCCACGACCACCGCCAGCGACACCGTGGGGTGCAGGCGCAACAGGCGGTCGAGCGGTTCGATCAGCACCAGCTTAAGGAACGAGGTCGCCCAGCCATCGCCAGGCAGGATGGTCTGCCTCGCCAGGATGGGGCTGGAGACAGCCCGCCCGAGGCACAAGATGCGCGGCGCGCAGTAAAGCTCCACCTGCAGCTTGAGCTGCCACAGCGGGAAGCCCGTGCGGACGGCCGCGTCCAGCAGCCAGTGTTGACGCACCTGCTCGAACGCCTTGAGCAGGTCAAGGAGCACCGCGACGGCAACCCAGGAGGTCTCGTCGCCCTCCTGCTTCCCCTTCTCCGTTGCCCACTCGCCCATCGCCGCCTGGTGCCACGCAGCGCGCTCACAGCTGCGCCCAGCAGAGGCCCACCAGTACGGCCTGGCGTTATTGCTCTCCCACTCGACGGCGATGGGCCGACGGAGACGTGCCTGGACGCGCGCCAGCACCATGATGATGGCGATGGGTCGCACGCCGCCCAACCGCTTCTCAAGAATGCCGATCTTGGTGGACAGCTCGGGCCACCGCGCGTCGCGTTCCACGGCCGCCAGCACGTCGAGGAACACCTCCAGTGCAGCGTAGCATAACTCGTCGAGCTGCCGCGGCTTGACCGCGCAGAAGGAGACGCCGGAACCTTTCTTGAAAGTCCGGAGCACACGGCGAAGCTCTCCCCCCCCCTCTCCACACACACACACACGCGCACTTCCCAGTGGGAACCCTTGTCTTCTTTTGATGTGCACCTATCTTGCGGCACTTGCAGTTGCGCATGGTTGTCGCATTCGACAGGGTTGCTCATTCTTAATTCAATAGTGTTGCATTGGGCGCGCCTTGTGCGCGGCTTCCGTCAAGCGCATTCGCATATGCACTCTACGCGACGCATGCACTGAACTTCGGTGAACGTCGGCGTTGTTCGTGTTCTTGCGTCGCGTCCTCCGACAGCCAAACTCGGAATCGTGAAATCATCTCGTTTGGGCGTGCAATTCGCGCACGCGCCCCCATCCCCCAAAACCAAAAAAAGCTAAGCAACATGAGCTTTCCCGTTCAATTATGAGCATTTTCAATTATGTAGTAGACCCTCTACTCGAACGGTGGGCTGAGGCGGCCGCTCACCGAGGTCTGCCGGCCACCGCAGCGTCGCCTGCTCGCAGGAGGTCCTCCACCAGCGGCCCCACTCCTGCTCCAGCGCGCAGACCTCCTGGCCCACGTCCGCAGGCGCGAACAGCCTGGGGGCGGATATGAGCTCCTGATCTTCCACCTTCTCCTCGACGACGGGGCACTCGTGCAAGCCCAGCGGGACCTTGGCGACAGCATGAAGACCACCTCCACCACCAGCCACCTGCACGGCCACCCAGTCGGCGAAGCGCTTGGCCCGCTCGTCCATGTCCTTGGTGGCGAGCCGCTGCGACTCCGCGTGGATGGTCTTGGCCATGGAGCTCAACTGGCCGGTGGCCATCCGATGCAGCGGCAGGGCACCCAGAGCTTGCAGCCACGTGCTGGCATCGGGCGCCGCGCAAGGGGACTTCGCGCGACCGACGACAGGCACAACGCGCGCCGCGTCTCCCTTGGCAGCTTCCTAAACCAACGCGGGCACCTTCCCGAGCAGCCTGCGAACACCTAGCAGGGCACGGCGACGCCGAAGGGCATCAGTATCGCAAGCTCCAGCGAGCGCATCTCCGACACGATGGAGCCAGGTCGCCTCCATGGACACGCGTGGCCAGCGGGCGGCACGAACGGGAAGACGGCGCGCCCAGCGCTCCACAGGGTGAAATCCGCGCCCGATGTGCTTCGCCCTGTCCTCCTCGACCTGGTACACGTCGATCCACTCCTCCTCGGCCTGGCCCAGGAAGCGCTGCCAAGCAGATGTGAGGGAGGCGCTCAAACAACTCGCCACACCAGAGCACTCGCCTTTCGCAGTGTCCTGAGCAGAAGGGCACGCCTCACCCTCACCGAACGCGGCGACGAGCGCGGGCGACACCTGGTCCTGGCACTGGGGCGGGGTGCCAGCTGCAACAGCGCCGCCGCGGACGCCGGCGGAGGCGCCGAGGCCGCCGGGCCCGCCGCCGAGGTCGCCGGCTGGAGGTTCCCACAGCGTCGGTGACCTTCTGGGGCCCCCCAGCGGCCTCCTGAGGTCACCGCCCCAGAAACCAGAGGTACATAAGAATAATTAAATACCTCTGGATTTGGCCTGCCGCGCAGGCCGCCGGGGCCGCCGGCGGGCCGCCCGAGGCAGCCGCCGGGGCCGCAGAGGAGACCGCCTGGGCCGCCAGGCGCGCCTCCTGGGGCATTGCCGAGGCCCAATCCTCATGCAACTCGGACGTCGACTTCGAGGGCGTGGGGCTCGAGGAGCTACCCACGGCCGTGCCTGACCTGGTCGAGCCGTCCAAGCCCAGGAGCTGCTGCACCTCACCCGCGGCCACCTCCCATGCTGCCGCGTGGTCCTTGGCCCAGCACCAGTGAGGCCTCTCGACTGGGAACAGCTTCGGCAAGTCCAGGATGCGAATCCAGGGCCGGGCTGTATCCGCCTCGATGGTCAGCACAACTGGCCGATGCGGATGCACGGGCGAACCACACACCACCTCGACGCCCGTCACGCGCAGGGAGTGCGCCACCAGAAACATGTCGATGGAGCGTGTCGACGCACACCGCGCCGAACCACTTGAGGATGCCGAACTCCGCCAGCTCGGCCTTGGTCACATTGAAGTCGCCGCCCACGACGTATGGCAGGCCGAACTCGCGCAGCCTGGACGCGAGGTCGCGCAGGGCCTCGTAGTTCCCCTTGTTCACCCCGACCCCCGACTCCAAGTAAACGTTGACGAGCACAATGCCACCCCATACGATGCCGGAGTGGTGCATCATCAGGATCCGCCCCTCGAGCAGCACGGCGGACCGCCTGCCCAGCATGGGCGCGAGACCGTGCTCGGCGCGTACCATGGAGACGAGGCCCCCGGTTGCCAAGCCGCCTGCCTGCGACGGCACCGCGGCAGCCGCCTGGGCCTTCCAGCCGCGCTTGCCCATGTCGCTCTCGGCGTCGGGCGACCTGGCCGCGCATAACCGCGTCTCCTGCAACAACACCACGTCGCAGCAGATCACCTCGTCGATCATGCACTTGTCGACGTTGCTGAACGTGTTCATGTTCAGCGTGCAGATCTTTCAAGCCCTGGCAGGGCTAAACCCGCCGCCGCTTGGCCTCCACCGCGTCGGAGTGCTTGGACAGCAGCGAGCGCTGGAAATCCTCCACGAACTTCCTCTTCTCGGGGTCCTGGACGCAGAAGTCGTCGTTGAACGACTTCCAGAACTCGGACTCGTACTGCGGCAGAGAGTCGACCTCCATGCCGTCAGCGCCTTGCGCGCCGCCAGCAGCAGCGGCCTCAGCACCGGCGCCGCGATCGCCCGCGGGAACGCCCGCTCCAGGTGCCACCGCCGGTGGAGGAGCGGCCGCGGGCGGCTTCGCAGCCGCCGCGTCTGCGGCGATCTTGTCCAGGAGCTGCTGTAGCGGCGCCGCAGCCGTCCCGAGGTCCGCCCCGTGCAGCTCCGAAGCAACAGAGTTCGCGAGCGTGACGTACTGCGCCAGGCCGCCGATCGGCGAGGGCGGCGGAGGCTGCGGCTCCTCGACCTCCTCGGCCTCCTCGGCAGCAAGCGCCGCCTTGGCCTTGGCGACAGCCTCGTCCAACTCCAGGCGGAGCTCGCGCACGCGCTGCTGCTGCTCGTCAACCGCCAGCAGCGCCTGCTCGGCGGCCGCGCGGCGCTTGAACAGCAGGTCCGTAGCCTTGTCCAGCTGCACGGCCTTCTCGTCGGCGTGCACTTGGGCCGCTTTGACCACCTTGACCGTCGACAGCTGGCCAAGGGTGCTCTTCGCCAGGAAGCGTTGCTGGCGGAGCGCCTGCCGCTCGGACGGGACCAACAACGCGGCGACGCTGTCGAACATGCCGTCCTCCATGGCCAGGTAGTGCAACCGCTGCTCGTCGCCCAGCTTGGGCTTGGGCTGCGTCTGCCCGGCGGTGCCACCTCCACAGCACGGCCACGGGGAGGCTTGTCCTTGCCTGCCACGCCCGCGGCTCCTGGCCCCTTGGCCCAAACTGCGCCAGGAGGAAGCACAGCACGGCCAGCAAGCTGCCACGGCCGCTTCGGCTGGCGTCCCGCGGGATTGCAGCCCACGCAGCTCGCCTGGCGGCAGCGAGCCCTGTTCCGAAGTTGTAGTACTCGCACGTGCCACAGTGCCACCCGTCTCCACCAGCGCCGCTGCCGCCTTGCCCCACATTGCCACGGCCCATCGCGGAATGAAAGGGGGAGCGCGCCGATTGAAGACTGTGTTCGGACTAGTGCAATCCTTTCTGCCTGGAGGCTGAACAGCCCCCCAGGAAAACATCTTGAGCCAAAATGGCTACGGAGGAGGAGGAGGAGGAAGAAGACGAATAATAATAAGCAGACGAATAATAACAATCATAATAAGAATAATAATAATCATAATAAGAATAATACGAGTAATAGTAACACTACTAATAAACTAATACGAAGCATCGTAAGACTACTAATAAGACGGATACTACTACAATACTAATAATAGTATTACTAAGAATAAGAAGGATAATACTAATAGTAATAGTGCTAACAGTAAGAGTAATAATATTATTAAGACTATTACGACGAATAATAATACGTATAATACGAACAATGCTAATACTACTCAAACTAATAATAATAGTACTAATAAGATTAATAATAAGACTAATAATGCTAATAATAATACTGCTAATACTCATACTAATACTACTCATACTAATACTAATAATAAGAATACTAAGAATAATACTAATAAGAAGAACACGAATATTCATAATACTACTAATAATACGTATCATAATACTAGTAGTAATACTAATACTAAGAATAATACGAATACTAATAATAAGAAGAAGAGTATTACCAACACTAATAATAATACTAATACTAATAATACTACTACTAATAATACTAACAATAATAATAATAGTAATAATAATATTAATAATATTAATAATAATAAGAATAATAATATTATTAATAATACTAATAATACTATTAATAATAATAATAATCATACTAATAATAATACTAATACTAATAATAATAATAACAATAATAATAATAATAATAATAATATTAATAATAATAATAATACTAATAATAATACTAATAATTATAATAATAATAATCAAAATAACAACAATAATAATAATAATAATAATAACAATAATAATAATAATAATAATAATAATAATAATAATAATAATAATAATAATAATAATAATAATAATAATAATAATAATAATAATAATAATAATAATAATAAATAATAATAATAATAATAATAATAATAATAAACAATAATAATAATCATACTAACAAAAATAACAATAATATGATGATGAGGAGGAGGAGGTGGAGGTGGAGGAGGGGAGGAGGAGGAGGAGGAAGCGGAGGAGGAGGAGGAGGAGGAGGAGGAGGAGGAGGAGGAGGAGGAGGAAGCGGAGAATGAGGAGGAGGAGGAGGAGGAGGAGGAGAAGGAGGAGGTCTTGGGAGCCTCGAAGCCAAACATTTGACCAACACCTTCGTACAATCATTGATTTTGGCTTGCTCGCCGAGGCCATGTTGGACGCTGTAACCCCCGCGCCCCCCCCCCCCGTCCAGGTCCAGGGGTAGGAGGCAAACTCCTCCCGGAAGGGGAAGAAGGGATTTGGAAAAACAAATCTGCTAAAGTACTCACGCCCTAAAGGGCTAGTGGGAAGTCAAGCCTCAGGATCATAAGTGGTGAGGGTCTCAGGCGAAACGCCCGGCCCGCCCTACAAACACACACACGTTTGGGGGTGCGACAGGGAGGAGTCATTTAGAAGGAAAAGGGATGGAGGAGGCTGGGGCATGGCCGCTGCCGCTGCCCTCGTCCGTTCTTCCGCCCGTCGCCTCTCCGCGTTGCCTCCCTGGCCCGGGCCCGCAGCCGCGCCTGCAGCCGCCCCCGCGGTGGGCGCCCTGGGCTCCGGCGGCCGCTATGGCGGGCCCTGGCGAGGAGGGCGATTCCGGGGACCTGCAGCGCGCCATCCTTCGGGGCGCACGTAACCAACCCAGACATCATCGCGTCGAGAAGAAATCACGTCGGAAGGTTTTGGACCGCAGGTCCGTCAGCCTTGGTTCGGGACGAACAAGCCAGTCCTGGGGAACAGGTCCAGACGTCCAGGGGCCAGGTTGTGGAAACAGTCACGACGTCCAGGGTTTGGGAACGGGGGTCAGCGCTGCTTGGAGTCAGGCAGTCTTGTCTGAATCACTCTGGCTGGGGCCTTGGAGCCACGTGGAGCCAGCCCGTCCTCCCCTCCATCCGTTGACCAGGGTGTGGGAGTGTGCGGCCAGCCCGGGTTCGCGGCACGATCCTGGCTGACCCAGGTCAGCGCTAACCCAGTTCGTGCCCCGAAGTCTCGGGTGTTGCTAGATGTGGCCCTGGCTCAGGCCGCGTAAGCCCACGAGGGAGCGCTCAGGAGCGCTCGGGAGCGCTCTGGGGCGGCTTCGGCGCCTGATGCATCCTCCAGACCTGCTGGCTCTCAGAGGCCAGGAACTCTCTGGCAACACTCGACATCCTGCTGAGCCTGGGGGGCGGCGCTTCAGGCTCGGCTGGAGGTCCACTTGTCATTGCCAAAATATTTTCATATCTGCTGTCTCGGAGTCGTGCGCAGAGATCTCGAGGACCTCTCGAGGAGCGGTGGAGCTAGATATCCGCCCGCTACTCAGGGCGGGAACGTATCCTTATTCACCGTTCCCCAGGGATTCGGGGCAGGACTTCAGCGGCAGTGGATGTGGACCTTTCCTGGCGGTGCAACCTGAGCGGGAGATGGCATACACCACCAACGGGCAACCACAGGCCGCTGGGCCAGATCTTAGTTTTAATTTCGCAGCCTCTCAGCCAGGCCAGCAGCCGATGTATTCCAGGGTCTGGCTTCCGAATTGGCGTAGAGGCCTGGTGGAGGTGGTGTTGGTGGCCGTTTCCTTTTTCTTCGGAGCAGAACGGGGTCGGCCGCGCGAACATCCGCGCTCAGGCTGCACACGTTAGGTCGCGCGTAAGCTTCCTCGCTGGCGGATTGGCGCCATGTGCGCTGCCACAAGCTTGGGCTCGGCTTGGTTGCCGAGCGCCCCATAGCTTTCTGGTCCCGGTGTCCCGCTCTGGGAATCGCGAAAGTGGGCATTTGGTCCCGTGCTGAATCACTTGTGGTGGTCTGTTGTGTCTTGGAGTGAGCTGTCTAGGGTCTCTATGTATGGTGATGTGTTTGTATGGGATTGGGTTATACTGATGACGTGATTTTTCGGAGGCAGGCGTGGGCCAGTAGTGGGTCTCTGCCACAGGCGGGGGTGGCCTCCCCGCGGAGGGCGGCGACCTGTTCGCCAGGCTTGCCGGCAGCCCTGCAGTGCAAAAGCTTCTGCGAACCGTATTGGACAATATCGTCGATAACCCAGGGGAGAAGAAGTTTCGCTGCATCAAGGACGCCGCCGTGCGGAAGCGCTGCGGTGATGGAGACGGCAGCTATCTTCAGGCCACTGCGGTCATGGTCTCCCTTGGTTTTGTCGTGGTGGACAGAGGGGATGCGCCCTGGTGGATGTTGTCCGCGGAACCTGACGGGGGGCAGCTGGAGCGTCTGCGAGACGCGCAGCGGCGGCTCGGTGCCGCGTCCGAGTCCGCTGCCGCGGCACAGGAGGTGTCCTCGCCTGCGCTACCAGCGCACGGCCTCACAGTATCACTGGGCGACCTGGCGCGGCCAGCAGTTATGACCGTGGACACGCCGCACGGCTCGATCTGCGTGGTGGGGTATCCAGAGACTTGCGTGCAGCTGGTCAGCGCAGCGGATTTCCCGTGCTGGGCCGCAGGAGGTGCCCCTGGGAGTCTCTGCGACCACTTGCGAACCCTGGCCCAGCAGATCCAATCGACGCTGGGGTATCGGACACCTCCACTGGAGTTCACTTGGATACAGGCATCTTTCGTATTCAGACCCCCTGCTGCCGTCTCAGGAGTCAGATCTGCTGGCATGGGGCTCACATGTGTTGTGTTTGCCTAAGGGGGAGGGGGAAGCATGCGGCTCTCGTGTATGTGCCTTGCGTCGAGACCACAAGGGCCCATGTAATCAACATATGCCCCCCCTCTTCACAGGAACTTGCAGCGCTTCGGCGCCGGGGCCAGGGTAGAAGTGGTGTCCCCCGCAGAGTATTTCTCCTCCTCCTTCTGATTTCCGATTCCTGATGGCTGAAAGGAGCGTCGTTCGTGGCCCTCCCGCACCTGGGCCAGGCGGCCCTGAGGGGTTGATCAAACTAGTGGCCTGGCGAGTTTGCGTACTCGCCAAAGAGGAGGGAGGGGGAGGTGGGTCTGGCCGTGTGTGGCGGTGGTGTGGCGCGAGCGTACGCCATCCATACTTTTGAGCCCACCCCTCCCGCTATGTGTGCAGCAGTAGCCCTGATGAAGATCTGTGCTCTCCTGTAGGAGCTGTTATGCCTAATGGCGAGCCCAGCACTGGTGGTGAGCATGGGTGGCCCTGGTGTCCAGCGGCGACTGTCCATGGGGAGGGAAGCGGTAGGGGGAGATATCGTATCATACCGAAAGAGGGTGATACGAGGCGTGGCAGTGGCAGGTGGCATTTGCCTGTAGCGGCCTTTTGTCTAGTAGTGCCCACCCACGCAGCCAGATCCGAGGATGGAGGAGAGGAGATGGAGGAGAGAGACTTTGGCGCCCCCCGAAAGGCAGTGGCAGGCACCGCGGCCGCCCGACTGGCCTGCAGGGCGATCACCGCGCCCTGCTCAGCGTTTGCAACCTTTGCGAGGGCTTCGGCGTCGCCGCCCACTGGATCGACTGGCAGGGCAGCGAGAAAACTGCTCCGAACCTCGTCAGCCAGCCCCAGAGGTCGGGGGGAGGGCGGGGGACCCCCCTCCTGCGCCCTCCTGCGCCCACCTGTCCAGGCCTCACTGCCTTCACCCTCCCTTCCTCCTCTATCTCATCATCCCCCACTGGATCGACTGGCTGGCACCACACACGCTACACCCACAGCACCACACCACACCCACAGGTATGGGGGGGGAGGGGGCATTGCATTGCGCGGGGGGGGGGGGGGGGGGCCATGGCATCAGCATGAGGGGTGGGGGGGGGGGCCCAGACCCTGGACCATACATGCTCTCCACCCGCCCAGGCGGTGCTGGATGTCAGAGTCGTGGACGTATGCTCCGCGGAAGTCCCACGCGAGAGCCCTTCAGGGAGGCCCTGGGATAGCCTCTTTGTGGGAAGGAGATGCCCTCCATCTGTTTCAGCGTTGTAGTGTAGGATGTCAAAGTCGTGGACTTCTGCTTAGCGGAAGTCTCACGGGAGAACCACGTTTCGAAAGAGGAGCCGCCCTCCATCAGGGTTAGCTGTTGCGCAATATAGAACGCTGGGTCGTAGAGGTCGGGGAAGTTCAAGTGAGTGTCGATGGTGGAGTTTCTATTCGAATGTGCGCGAGGCCACAGGGAGACCCCACTACGGTGGGGGCGTCCGTTGATGAATGTGCCTAGGAGGCTGCAGACCCTGGAGGATTCCTCATTTAATGAGGACTGCGGTGATATCCATGGCTGGTCCACGATCGGAGTTCCACCAGCTTCCAGACCCTGGATTCCTCATCTAAGGGTTCCCTGTCCACTGCCCCCACCGTCTTGGAAAGGACTCGCTTCCGCACGCGCAGTTTGGGGCAATTTGGAAAACAGAGTATGCACGGCGCCAGGACGAGAGCTCCTTTTTGAAGACGACCCGCTTTTTTGTATTCGATGGTTGTATAAAACGATGGTGTGCGACGCCGGCAAAGCGAGAGCCTCACTGTGGAAACCGTTTGTGGTCCACGCGTCAACGCGACTTGATTTCATCTGTTCCTTGAGGCCTCCTGCGGCGACGAGGACGACGAAAATGAGGATGTGGATGCTGTTGCTGCTGGTGGCGACGGCGAGCCTGGGAACACTTGGGCAGGGACTGTAGTGTCTGGGAGCGCGTGGGAGCGTGATGGATCGTTTGGAAGCACCTGGGGCAGCCAGGGGAGCAGTTGTGTCCAACATCGCAGTCGGCGAGTGGTACCCGAAGCGTATTAATTTGTAATGTATTGGCTACATATTCATTGATTTTTGTCTGCCTCTAGTGCCCAGGGGCTCCGTGGGGCCAGGGGGTGGGTCAATGTTGGCGATCCGCATCTGCGCACCCAGTGTTGTTTGTTAGAGATGATGGTGCGGGTCGGGGTTGATGTACGTGCGCCGAGTTGTATGCTTTTTTCCTTGGGATGGGGGGGTTGGGTCCGATGGATGTGCACCGATTGATTTGTTGTATGGATTTGTGGGGGTTGGGTCGTATGAGTGCTCGCCGGATACGGTTGTTATTTTGTATAGGATGGTAGGGGGGCTGGGTCGTATGGATGTGAGCCCAATTGTTTTTGCATAGCATGTGAGGGTTGGGTCGCATGGATGGTTGCCGCGCTAGAGCGAAAACCACATTTTTAAGAGCAGCCCGGTTCCATCCTTGAAGCTGCTGCGAGTGTGTGCCGCGCTAAGGCGATGCTTATTCTTTGAAAAGCAGCTAGCCTCCGTCCTTGAAGCTATCGCAAATACCGGGGACGAATGTCCGCAGCGCTAAGGCACGAAACACGTTTTGAAAGGGACCCCGCATCGATTTTCGAGGTTGTCGCAGTTTAAAACGTATGTATGCAACGCCCAGACGACAGTTGCATTTGCAAACGACTGGGGCTCCATCTTTGCGATTTGCGTTAACTTTCAAGCTTAGGAGCCATAGTTGTCAAGGAAGTCTGACCTGGCCTACGTACGCGTCCGACAAAGAGGAGTTTTCCGTTTTCCACAAGGATGTTGACCAGCGTGGACCCCAACACTGTGTGTTTCTAACAATCGATGTTGTGCAATTTATATGGTGCATTCAGAGTTATGCAATGTATCTTGTGCACCGAATGTGGTGCAATCTTGATGGTGCAATACATGTAGTGCAATGTATGATGTGCAAGCTCTGTGGTGCAATCTATATGGTGTATTGTTTGTTTTGCAATGTATGTGGTGCAGCCCATGTGGTGCAATGTATTCGGTCAACATTACTTGTGCAAATAGTGTGGCGTAGCCCAAAGGTTGCAAACTTTGTGGTGCAATCTGTTTTGGGCGGTAATATCTTCTTATTGCAAGTCATACGTCGAGTGCGCGCGGGGGGGCGCCCCGCCGTCGTCGCAAGGCGCGACGGCGGGCGGCTGCATGACCACCCGCCGCGCGCCGCTCCACCGTCTGGCGTGCAAGCCCCCGCGCGGGCTTGCCAGCGTGCCGCGCGGCCGTGCGTCGGTGTTCTCTCTTGCTCACTTCCTTTTCCGAGCACAGTCGAAATGGCTTCATTCTGCCGCGTGGCTGCGGGGCGGGATGTCAGGTGCCCGGTCATGCCTGCGGTGCCCTAGCAGCCCATAGTGGCCATCCAGGGGTAGGGCGTCCGCCCGGGGTGTTGTCCTTTGCTTGTCATAGCGCAGCTTTGGTTGACCTTCGGGGCGACGCGCGGCGCGTCCGCTCGCAGTAGTGTGTCGGGAGCGTCCGTCGGGTGCCGCGTGCAGCATTGCGGCGCGCTGGCGCAGACAATGCCGACGTTTATGGCACCCACTCGTTCAAAAGGGGCCATGCCCAAGACATCGTCGCGTTCGGCGGTCGCGTGACCGATATATTCACAGCTGGTGACTGGCAGATGCCAGCATGTGTGCTGTATCTTGGCATGTAGAAGTTGGTGCGCCAAGCAATCGCCGAAGCGCATGTCGCCGCGTTGTCCAGCGACGACGAGCCCGCGGGAGGGGTTTCTGTGGCGTCCAGCGACACCGAGCGCATGGTCTGCGCGGTGTCGGTATCGCCCGGCCCCCTCGCGTTCGCTCGCTTGCACGCTGCTTCGCCCGCTCGCTCGCGCGCTGCGGTTCTGCGTCCGTCTCATGGCCTGGCATTGCGTCCTGCGTGCCCGCTTGGTGCCGCGGGCCCGCGGGGGCAGCGCGTCGGCCTCAGTGCTTGGGGCCGCGGCGTTGGGTGTAGCACCCGCGTGCTTCGGCCGGCGCCCTGACGTGCCGCCCGCCAGCGTCGGTCGACGCGGCGTGTCGAAGTGCCGCCCGCCAGCTTGGCGATTCGACAAAGGGGCGCCCGGCCGCGGCCTCGTCCGACGTCGATTGGGTGCCGTTCTTCCTTTGTGGGTGGCATCGCTGTCGAGCGTTGGCCGCGGTGGAGACTTGGGGCGGTGGGGATTGGTTATTGTAAGTCATAAGTCGACTGGCGCGGGGGGGGCGCCCCGCAGGTGTCGCAGAGAGTGACGGCGGGCGGCTGCGTGGCCGCCCGCCGCGCGCCGCTCCACCGTCGGGCGGGTCAGGCCCCCGCGCGGGTTTGCCAGCGTGCCGCGCGGCCATGCGTCGGTGTCCTTTCTTGCTCACCGCCCTTTCCGAGCACAGTCGACATGTCTTCGTTTTGCCGCCTGGCCGCGGGGCGGGATATCAAGTGCCTGGTCGTGCCTGCGGTGCCCCACCTGCCCATGGTGGCCATCACGGGGTAGGGCGTCCGCCCGGGGTGTTGTCCTCTGCTTGCCATGGCGCAGCTTTGGTTGGCCCCTGGGGCGACGCCCGGCGCGTCCGCTCGCCATGGTGCGTCGGGCGCGTCCGCGGTCGCGGTTTTGTTTTCTCTCGCCCGCCACCTTCGAGGGGTGCGTGGTGCCCATGTGCTTCGGCTGGCAGTCGACGTGGCGGGTTGGGCGCGCCGCCCGCCAGCGTGGCGATTCGACAACGGGGCGTCCGGCCGCGGCCTCGTCCGACGTCGATTGGGTGCCGTTCTTCCCTCGTGGGTGGCATCGCTGTCAAGCGTCGCCGCGATGGAGACTTATGGTGCAATCTATATAGTGCAACCTATGTTGTGCAGCTTGTGTGGTGCACTAGAGGCTGTGCATTCTTTGTGGTGCAGCATTTGCTATGCCATCCATGTGGTACAGTCGATGCTTTTCAACGGATGTTGTGGACTTCGTGTGGTGCGGTCGAAGTAGCGCAATCTGTTTGGGGCAACATATGCTGTGCACTCAAGCGGTGCGATATAGGTGGTGCAACCTATGTGGTGCAATCCACACTGCTGAACTTGAAGTCGTCATCTCCACTGCTCGCGCAAACATCCCACCCACCCACCCGCAACTCGGTTTGCAAAACCTGTCAAGACCGACTACGACGACACCGACGACAACGACTAGGACGACACCGACGACGTTTCCGACGATTTCGACGACGACAACGACGCCGACGCCGACGACGACGAAGACGACGACGACGACGTCGCCAACGAAGGCGACGACGAGGGAGGAGGGAGGACGACGACGGCGACAACGACGACCACGATGACAACGACGACAACGACGAGGGAGGAGGGAGGACGGCGACGACGCGAACGACGACGGAGGAAGGACGGCGACGCCGACGACGACAACGACGAGGGAGGAGGGAAGACGACGACGACAGCGACGACGACGACGGCGACGAAATAGGAGGGACGACGACGAGACGCCGACGACGGACGACGACGACGACGACGAGGAGGAGGAGGAAGGACGACCACGGCGACAACGACGACGGAAACGACCACGACGCCAAAGAGGACGACGACGACGAACACGAGGAAAGACAGAGGACGACGTAGGCGACGACGACGACGACGACGCGGGAGGAGGGAGGACGGCGACGACGACGACGACGACGCAAGAGCGCGCGCGCACGCTTTTGTTGAAAATCCGTGTTGCGAAACCTTGGGTTTTTGTAGGTTTTTTGGACGCGCGATTTCGAAATCCTTCCGAAACCGATGGGTTTTGAAGGATTTCGGCGTACGCGCGCGACGACGCGCGCGTCTGCACTTCGTCCCGTTTTTTGCAGAGGATTCTCGCGACGGCACACGCGCAAGGGCGTTCGACAGATTTCGACATGCGCGCGCGACGCCCGTTTGGTAGCATTTTGTGAAAATCTTGAAAAACCCATGGTTTTCTTCAGATTTCGCAAGAGCTCGCGCGGAAGTTTTTTTAGCAAATCAGTGTTGCGAAATATGTTTTGTTGGAAACTCGATTGCGAAATCCTTCCGGCACCGAAGGTTTTTGAAAGATTTCGGCATGCGCGCGCGACGACGCGCGCGTGTGCACTTCGTCTCATTTTTTGCAAGGAGTTCGCGGACAATTGTTATGTTTATGTTAGAAGAACAAATGTCACCGCACAGTGTTTTTTTTACAAGGGAACCTCAGGGGGGGATACCGGTTTGGCTGGGATGATATGGTTTCGTATTGAGGATGGACGAGTGTGCAGAATACACACACACACACACACACACATATATATATATATATATATATATATATATATATATGAAATTCTATTATCCCAGGGGGAAGCGTTAAGTCCTGGGGTTGGGGGGGTAGAGTTGATTTTTGTAGAAAGGAGAATCTATTGAGTACACTTGAAATGGTGCATATCTATGTTGCGCAGTCCTTGTGGCGGACGCAATGCGGTGTATTTGTTTCGCAAGCTCTCTGTAGTATTTTATTTTGCGTAATTTATGCAGTGCAAGTTTTGCGGTTTAATGTATGCGCTGCAATGTGTGTCGTGCGACGACGTGTGGCGAGGGTGGCCGCGTGGCCGCCGGGCCGAAGATGCGGCCGAGTTCTTTCAAGCAGAAACATGAGCCCCTACGTGCGCGCACTGTTTGGGTGAAAGTGGAATAGCACCAGCTGCGGCAGCCGTGTGCCTGCGCCCCCATCTTTTCGCGCGCAAGAGGTCGCCCAATGTGGCCTCCAAACAGTGTGTTCTAGCAGTCTATGCTGTGCAATGTAGGTGGGGCATTGTATGCGGTGCAACCTATGTGGTGAAGTATGTGCTTTGCAATATATGTGATGCACGCACTGTGGTGTAGCTTACGCTGCTCAATATATGTCGCATAACCTTTGTTGTGCGATCGATGTTGTGCGATGTATGCAGTGCAGTATATGTTGTGCAGTTTATGTGGTGCGATCTATGGGGTGCACTTTGTGTGGTGTACTTTCTTTCTGTTTGCAGTTGGTTGTCCACACCCTTGCTTGTGCAATAGTCCTTTCCGCGCGCCCGCAAGTTGGTTTGCAAAACCAATGCGGTGGTGATTGCGATGAGGGCATACTGTTGGCTGGTGAATCTCTGCGGCCGCGCTAGCCCGCGCATGGTCGCGTGCGCAGCGGCCAGAGAGTTTGGCGCTGCCGATGCGGCCGCGGTGGCGCTGACCGTTGGGCCCTTCCCAGCGGCCTCTCTAGTGCGAGTCTGCGACTTGGACAGGCGCGGTATCATGGCAACGTCGACAACGGTATACGAGATGATGATGGTATCGATGCTGGTGGCGATGATGACGACGACGACGGTAAGGCCACTGACGGTGCCGGCGCCGACGACGATGGCGCTTCCCTGGTGGCGTCGGTGCTGACGGTTTTGGAGGGAGGTCGCCATGCGCGCGCGGCCGACGTGCGAGAGTGGTCCGCATGATACTATTTGACACGGATCGTGCCCCCCCCAGCACGCGCATAAGGGCGTTCCAATGATCTCGCCGCGCGGCGCGAAGGGCCCGTCTGGCCGAATTTACTGGGCACAAAAAGCAATGGTTTCTTTTAAGAATTCGCACTTGTGCGGGCGCAGGCAATTCTTTGAAAACTGATGTCGCGCAAGCCGTGTGTGTTTAGATTTTCGGGGCACTCGATAAGGGAATTCTGATGGAACGTTAGGTTTTTGAGCGATTTCGACATTCGCGCACGACCACGCGCGCGTGTGCACTTCGTTCCGTTCTTAGCATGCTATGCACATGTTGAAAACGTTAGGAGTATTTGTTTGTCACGAAGCCGTGTTTTATTTTAAACAATCTCTGGGACACTCGATTTTGGAATCCTTACGAATCCCATGAAGGATTCCAGCATCCGCGCGCGACGACGCGCGCGTTTGCTGTTCGTCATTTTTGTGTTGCAAGGAGTTCTTGATAACTTGCGGTTTTTGGTAAACGAGGCGGGGCGGATGCCAGCCTGCCTTGGATGGCGTGGGTTCATATTTCGGATGGGCGATGGGCCAGAATCGCATGCAAATTGCACTACGAATAGTGGGATCGTTAATTCGTGAGGGGAGGTGGGGGTGCGGGGTAGATCCTAATTTTCTTGTAGGAAGGAGAAGCTATGTGGTGCAATCATCCCACTCACCCATCCGCAACTTGGTTTGCAAAACTCATTTGGCGGCGATTGCGATGAGTGCTTGGTGTTGGCTGGTGTATTTTTGCGGCCGCGCCAGCCCGCGCGTGCTCGCGTGCGGTGGCCAGCGACTTTGGCGTGGCCGACGGGGTCGCTGTGGCGCTGACCGCTAGGCACTTCCCAGCGGGCACTTCGGTGCGAGTTGATGACTTGGGAGAGCGCGTTCCTGTGGCGAGGTCGACAACGGTACACGCGATGATGATAGTAGCGATGGTGCTGATGTTGAAAGCGAGGATCGCAGCAAGGCCAATGACGGTGCCGATGCTGATCGCGCCGGTGACGATGACGGAGTCCGCGCGTCGGTGATGGAGGTTTCGGAAAGAGTTCGACGCGAGCGCGGCCGACGCGCGCGAGTGGCCCGCGTGGTGCTATTTGACAAGGATCGGCCCCCTACTCCCCAACGCGCGCAAAAACATTCGAATGATTTCGACATCGGCGCGGGGGGCCCGTGTATTCGGATCTGCTGAACATTTCGGAACACTTATAGCCTTCCCGAACGATCGCAAGGGTTCGCGCGCAGAACGTCTGGAAGACTGATGTTGCAAAACCATGAATTAATGCGTTTTCGGGTGACGGGGGTGTTGGCGCGCGCGACGACGAGCGCGCGTGCATTTCTTCTTCAGGGCAGGGTTTTCTTGCAACAGCGCGCGCGCGAGAGCGCCCGAATGATTTCTACGCGCGCGCAGGGGGCGCGTTCCGTATAATTAAATGAACATATTGGGAGGCCCCATGGTTTTCTTCAGAGGTCGCGCGGGCGCGAACGTACGCATTGTGAAGGCCATGCGAACCCTTAGGGTTCAACGAACTGATTTCGGCATAATCGCGCGACGATGCGTGCGTGTGTGCGCGCATTCATTTTGAATCAGGCGACGGAGCTGATGATTTCGGATCGACGAGTGCGCGCGCATTGATTTCGCAGAGTATGAGGGGGGGGCGGTGAGGGGCTGCTTGGGATGGTGTAAATTCATATATCTGATGGACGATGGGGCAGAATCGAATGTAAATTGCAATGGAAGAAGGCGGGCCGTCGAGTCCATGGGGTCTGGGGGATCGCTTGGAGGCGGGGGGGGCTTGGGTCCAGACCCCCCCTTTACCGTGGCGGAGGGGGGGGGTTCAAACCTCCCCCCCCCTTCCTACTTGTGCTCTTTCCCTTTCCTCGGGCCGGCGCCTGCGTCGGCGGCGGCTGGCAGCGGCGGCGGGGGCGACGATTTTTTTTTCGAGGCCGGCGCCAGCGCCTGCGGCGGCGGGCGGCGGCGGCGGGGAGCGTCGACGAGGACGCCGGCGACGACGATGACGACGACGACGACGCTCCGCCACCGTGTTTTCGGGTCAGGGTCCAAATGGGTGCCTTTTGGAGCTTCGTCGGAAGGCATTTGTGAAGCCTCTTGAGCGCCTCTTGGGCGTCTCTTGAGGCCTCTCTGAGGTGGTGGTGGCAGTGGTGGGCGGTGGTGGTGGTGGTGGTGGTGATGGTTGTGGCGGTGGTGGTGGCGGTGGTGGTGGTGGTGGCGTGGTGGTTGGTGGTAGTGGCGGTGGTGGTTATTGTGGTGGTTGTGGTGGCACGTTGTGGTGGTGGTGGTGGTGGCGGTGCTGCTGGTGGTGATGCGGTGTTTTTTGGTGGTGGTGTTGATGGTGGTTGTGGTGGTGGTGAGTTAAGGTGGAGGTGGTGGTGGCAGTGGTGGTGTGGTGGCTTGTCGTGGTGGTTGTGGTCGTCGTAGTGATTTTGGTGGTGGTGATAGTGGATTGTGGTGGTGGTGGTGGTGGAGGTGGTGGTGGTTGTGGTGGTTGTGGTGGTGGTTTGTTGTGGTGGTGATGGTTGTGATGGTGGGTTGTGCCGGTGGTGGTGGTGCTGGTGGCGGTGGTTGTGGTTTGTGGTTGTGGTGGTGTGGTGGTTTGTTGTGGTGGTAGTGGTTGTGGTGGTGGTTGGTGGTGTGGTGGTGCTGGTGGTTTGGTGGTGGTTTGGTGGTGGTGTGGTGGTGGTTTGTTGTGGTGGTGGTGGTGGGTTGTCTTGGTGGCGGTGGTGGCGGTGGCGGTGATGGTTGTGGTGTGGTGGTTTGTGGTGGTGTTGGTGGCGGTGGTGGTGGTGGCGGTGGTCTGTGGAAGTGGTGCTGGTGGTGGTGGTGGTGGTGGCGGTGGTGGTAGTGGTGGTGGTGGTGTGGTGGTTTGTGGTGGTGGTGGTGTGGTTGGTTGTGATGGTGGTGGTTGTGTGGTGTGGTTTGGTGGTGGTGGTGGGTTGTGGTGGTGGTGGTAGTGGTGGTGGTGGTGGTGGGTTGTGGTGATGGGTGTGGTGGTGGAGGCGGTGGTGATGGTGCTGGTAATGGTGTGGTGTTTTTTCGTGGTGGTGTTTGTGGTGGGTTGTGGTGGGTTTTGGTGGTGCTGGTGGTGGTGGCGTTTTTGGTGGTGGTTGTGTAGTGGTTTGTGGTGATGGTGGTGGTTGTGGTGGTAGTGGGTTGTTGCGGTTGTGGTGGTGGTGGTGCTGGTGCTGGTGGTTGTGCTGGTGGTGGTGGTGTTGTGGTTTGTGGTGGTGGTGGTGGTGTGGTTTTCGGGTCTGCTTTTTGAGGTCTCGTCAGAAGGGTCTCAGGGGCGTCTGAGGAGCATGTGTGAAGCCTCGTGGACCTTCCTAAGGGCCTTTCGGTGGCTTCTGGGGGGAGAGGGCTCGATATGGCGATTCGTATGTTCCCTCTGCGGCCTCTGGGCCCCCTCTGGTAATCGTCGCTGCGCCCCCGCCGTCGGCATTGCTGGCCGCCGCCAGCGCCAGCGCTGGCGCCGGCGCGGGGGAGGGGGGTTGGAACCCCGCCCCCCCCCCCCCTGGGCTGCCTCCAGTCATCGTCGCTGCGTCCCCGCCGTCGGCGCTGCTGGCGGCTGCCAGCGCGCCAGCGCCGGCGATGGGGGGGGTGCGGGGGGCTTGGGCCCCCCCCTTAGGAGAGGGGGGGGGGTTCGGGAGGGGGGGGGCCCGTATGTTCTGATCGACGGCGCCGAGTGTTGGGGGGGGCCCGTTCCCCGGTTCGAAATGCGCCGCGGAAAGTTCCCAAGGCAAACGCCCGTGAATCGCGCTCTCTCACGCTGTCCCGTTGGGACATCCTGCCGCGTATCGCAGGCCGCGCTGGCGCGCGGGCGCATCAGTGCGAGTCGGTTGCTCGCGCGGGCGCGGTATTATGGCGACGTCGACAATGGCGGCCGCGATGACGGTAGTGGCGATTCTGGTAACGAGGATGACGATGACGACGGCAAGGTCAATGACGGCGCCGAGGCTGAGTACGCCGATGACGATGACGGTGCCCCCGCGTCTGTAAAGAAGGTTTTGGCAGGATTTCGATCCCGACGCTGCCCCCCCCAGTGCGCGCGAACCAAGGGCTCTCTGCGTTCGTGAGAGCGCGCGCCTATAATTTTTGCGCAACATTTTTTCTCCTCTCTTCTGGTACGTTCTTTTTTTTCGACACCATATGCTTGGAACGATATTTGCGTTCGCGCGCGTGCATTTTTGTAGCAACGTGGATGGTTTTGGCAAAGCAGTAAGTGTGTGCGTGTAGTAGTATCTGATAAGGACGAGAATGGGGGTGTCGAGCCCGGCCTGGTTGGGTTGGTATGAGAGCATGTGTGCCATGAGCGATGGGACACAATCGTAATTACATTGCGCATCCCAGGTGGGATGGGGTGGTGGTGGATCCCAAGTCCTGTCATCAATGAGGGTCTATGTGGTGGCATTAACTTCTGTTCGCAGTGAATTGTCCACTTCCCTGCCCGCGCAATCGTCCCACCCGCCCGCCCGCAACTTGGCATGCAAAACCCATGCGGGGGCGATTGCGATGACTGCTTGGAGTTAGCTGGTGCACCTCTGCGGCCTCGCTAGCCTGCGCATGCTCGCGCGCGCAGCGGTCAGTTAGTTTGGCGCGACCGACGCGGCCGTGGTGGTGCTGGCCGCTGGGCATTTCCTGGCGGGCACGTCAGTGCGATTCGGTGACTTGAGCGGGCGTGGAATCGTGGCGACGTCCCCGACGGTAGACGCGATGAGGATGTTAGCGGTCCTGGTGACGATGATGTCGCCAATGACGGCAAGGCCCGTGGTGGCGCCGATGCTGGTCGCACTGGCGACGATGACGGCGTCCCCACGTCGGCGATGAAGGTTTGGGAGGGGCACGCGGCACGGCATGTCGGCACGCGCGCGCGACGACGCGCGCGTGCGGATTTTTTTTTTTGGGGGCATGGGCTGAAAACGGATGGTTTTTGAGAAACGAGTGTGCGCGCGCATAGTATTTTGCAGAAGATGAGGAGGGGAAGTGTTGCCGGCCTGCCTGGGATGAAACTCTGGCTTCATGTTGCCGGAACTGTATATCGATGTTCCCCAATATTTCATTCGTTCGGTAGCCGGCATAGGGTTCCCATTTGGGGCCCAAATCGGTATGTCGCAGCCAGTCTGTATAAGTTGAAATCTAGCCCAATGAAGCTCCATCCCCACTGCTGCCCCTGCTTCCGCAATTGCGTCGAGCAGTGACTGTAGTTGACCAGCGTGCCGTCCAACCAAGAGGGTGTCATCGGCGTACAGCAGAACAGACAAATCCCCAGCGGCAAGTGCTTTGAGCGATGCCTCGTCCAGTTTGTCTTCTGCGTTTTTGATAACCACGCTCATCACCATGACAAAGAGGAACGGTGATAGGGGGCAGCCCTGCGCAATTCCCGATTGTTGGTTTCTGATGCTTGATTTCTGTCGCCCGTCTGCCACGCAGAAACGTCTGTTATCATAAATATTACAAATGAGAGAAAGCATGTGTGGTGGTACACCGAATACCCGCAGTGCGTCCATAAGAGCGGTCACGTTGATCGAGTCGAATGCTTTCTTCCAGTCCAGCGCAAGCATAGCTACGGCTCCTCCCCGTTCTGCGTGTGATAACTCGATGTGTCTGCGCACGACATGAATTGCATCGGTAGTACCCCTCCGCCTTCTGAATCCAAACTGTGTCGTTGTTAGTCTGCTTTCGGCCCCAGCGTCCTGTAGTCTCCACAATAATAGCGTTACCAATAACTTGTAAATAGCACACAGCAGGCTGATAGGGCGATAATTGTCGCACTGGTCGATTGGGCCTTTGTTTTTGTAGATGGCCGTGACATCAGCGTGTCTCCACTCCGTCGGCACCTGTTTTTCCTTCCAACACGTGTTGATCAGCGAAGTAATCCATTTCAAGCCTTTGCTGCCTTTGGCCAATGCCTTCCAAAGCTCTGCTGGTATGTCATCTGGTCCGGAGGCTTTTCCCCGCTTCAATTTTGAAATAGCGAATCCAACATTTTTGTCTGAAAAATCGTTTTTTGTGATGGGCAGGGCGTCTCCGAGTGGCGCTCGATCCACTACTTCCGCAGGCCGGACTTTCCTTTGTACTTCTTCCAAATACTCGGCCATTTGGTTCGCCTTCTTTTCGCTATCGACAAGCTCGCCTCGTAGATTACGAAGTCTGTCTTGGTGGTGGGGCTTCGGCCGGCATACTTTTTTCAAAGATGCCCAATCCCTTCCTTGGATATGCTTGTCCACCCATTCCGTTTTGTCCATCTTAGCTGATTTCCGCACTTCTTTCAACAATTTCTTTTCATCCTCCGTATGGTTGCGTAATCTTGCCTGGCTCCTTTGCTCTATCAGGTCCAACGTTCTGCTTGATGTCCAAGGCTGTCGTGTTGTAACTTCCCGGTGAGGGAGCGTGCCTTTTGCACATTCCATAGCGTGGTTTGCATGATCCCAGATGTCGTGCACATTTTTTGTCTCCGACTCGACGTTCTGAAGAAATGTGTCCGTAAAATGTCCACGGATTTCTTCGTCATCCAATGCAGCCGTGTCTGTCTTAGTGCGGTTTCGTTGCGTGTCCGCGGGCATAGTGCAGGAGACGAGGAAATGGTCGGTAGCGAGCGCTGCACCACGCCAACTTCGGAGCGACCTGATAGAGTCTAGCGCGCCCGGCGTGCACAAGAAGAAATCTAAGATGTTGTGCGTGAACATGTCGATCGGAGCCTGAGCGGTAATCCCGGCCTCTCTGAAAGTCACTTTTTGTTCAAAGTGTTGTTCGATAAACGTGTTGGCAATGACCAAACCATTCCCAAAGCAAAGTTCGAAAAGTAAATCTCTGTTTGGTCTTTCCACTTCGCGCACGGCTTCCCTTCCCCAGCCATGCAGACCAATAATTTCATCTTCACCGGGACGTGCTCGGCCCACTCTTGCATTCAAGTCGCCTAGTACTACTTTGCCGTAGTTCGCGTAGCAGGCCCGGTACTCTTTATCCAGCATGTTAAAGAATTCGATGCGTTCTTCTGGCGGTCGTGGGTTGTGAGGCGCATAAACACCCAGCAAGCCGTGCGTCTGACCTTGCACGCGCAACTTTAGGACACAAATCCTGTCGGAAACTTGCTTGTATGATTTGACATATCTTCGCAGCCGTGGTGCAATAATAACACCAACTCCAGCCCAAGTGTTGCCATCGCAATCTGCTCCAGATAAAACTATCTGATGGTCGTGCTCAAAATACACTTCTGCTTTTGGTTTCCTGGTCTCCTGGATGCAAAGCACGTCGATTCCATAAGTAGCCATGTGTGTTGTCAGTTCAACTGTTTTGATATCTGTAAGCCCTCTTACATTCCAAGTTACGTATGTAATAAAGCTCGATGTTCCAGATTGTAAAGAAGTGCCGCGTGTAGAAGGTCGCGGAGTTGGAGGTGGTGAAACAATCGGGGCGTAGGTATCTTTGCCCTGTGTTTGGGTATTGCCATGCCTGGTCGTGGTATCTTTGCCCTCGCCTGGATGGTCGAACAAATAACGATCAGAGTCGAAATCTGTAGTGTTTGGACGAACGGCCAGAGAAATGGCATCAGCGGATGCGTTGATAACGTCCGGCTCCGGGTCCGCATCGAGGGTGCCAGCGAAAACCTTGAGTGAGACAGAAGATGAGATACCCTTGGGGATGTCGGCGGCTCTCGTGTCGGCTGCGGTGCTGGTGAGGGTCAGCACCTGCCGTGTTTCCTATTGTCGACTGCCTTTGGATGCGCCTTTCATTCCTCGGGCTGCCCTCTGCGCAATGCCATCGCAAGCCGCCAATAATTGCTTGAAGTCTGGGTGGTCGTGCAGCTCTGTCCATGTGTCCCAGTTGTTTGACCACTCCTTCTTTGTACTTTGTCCGTCAACTTCTACTGTGAGGGCGAGCTCGCCTCCCACTTCCACCGTGTAGGGGTTTTGGCCTGTAACTCGTATTTGCGTACTCCATGTTCATTGTGTTTTTGAGGAAGTACTTCAGGCCAAAGCAAAGGTTGCGAGCTGCTCGATCTAGCGGCGGGCGGTCTTGGGTCGACCACACTGTCTTACTATTGCGTTGCAGCTTCGCGCTCCGGATTTGCGCCACTGCTGTATCCCGGGCCTCTGTGGTCTCGAACTCGCAAAAGCATATGTTCTCGAAATTGCTTTTTGAATACACATTCGTGTATCCTGGGGCTCCCAGCTTCTTCGGCTCCGTCTGCAACCATTTGGAGGCGTCCTCAAGGGAGGTGAAACCATCGAGGTTGCCGACCACCGCCGTGATGCCTTTCTTGTCGCTGGTGTTGTACGTAAGTTTACCACCAACGTCTGAAGACTTGTTTCCCTGTTCACGGAGTCGGGCAACTTCACGTTCAAGTTCTGTGAGTTTTGCCTGCGCGTCGGTATCCACGGACGCTCCGGATGCAGACCTTGCCGAAGCCGGCCTGGAGGAGTAGCTGGCTTCCAGTAGGCCTTTTCGTTTAGTAAGCTCGTCGATCTCGCTTTTGATCGGGTTTACAGCGTCTTTCAAATCTCTTTGTGGTACCCCATGTGTTTAATAGAGATTGAGGCCCCCAAAACGGTGTGGTGATCGCACCATCTGGTAAATTAGCGGTGACTCGGGTGACCGCAGGGTTTTGGGACTCGGGTCGTTCTCCGAGGATGTCTCGGGCAAGTGGGACCCCCAGAGAGATTTCGAAGGTACTTGAGGGAACTTCAGTCAGTGCGGTGGATCTTTACACAGACAGATGCGCTCAACACACCTGCCCGTGCGAGCAGCCTCACCTCCTCACTTCCTCATCTTCCTTCTCGCACTACATCGCGCCAGCCGACGGGCTCGATTGTAGCGCCCCGCTCTTGAGACTTCCTGGGAAGGTCCGAGATGGTTCAGACGTGGACGCTGCACAGCTTCTCGCTGCGCTTGCACCCCCAGCAGCAGGTAGTGCTCGGTGGGGTGCGCGTCACGGAGCGCCCGCACCACACCAGCGGGCATGTGGTCGTCTTCGTTACCCGCGGGAGCCCGGACTCCTTGGACCTCGCTGCGCTTGCGAAGAGGTCGGTGTTTCTCCTGGGATGGGTGGGCTCGGAGTGAGGCAAAGCGGGAGGTGGGGAGGGGAAAGGAGGACGGGGCGCAGGGGGAGGTAGAGAGGGAGAGAGAGGGAATGAGGGAGGTGGGCTGGCCGTCTCCCACAGCCCCTGGGGTCGGCAGCGGGGGAGTGCCCTGGTCGGCGGCCTCTCCTTCCCTTCGGACGTCTACAGACCCAGACTTCCGACGGACTGATTTTTCAATCCGTGGGCCCCAGGGGCCTCGACTCCCTCTCCAGGGGCAAGTTTTCATTGCGGATCCGTCTGTGACGGTCCGACAGTGGCCCCTGAGGCCGAAATCGAAGAACCACGCTGGCACTGAAAAAGAACCAGTCGGCTGGAAGCCCAGGGAGGGGCGCCCTCCCCCAGAGGTGCCAACGCACCATGGAGGTCGCTGGCGACGACCCGCGCGAGCCCCCCGAGGGAGCGGGGCGCCAAGGCTACCGGCCCGCGCCCCCGCCCCCAGGGGCAAGCCGCGGCAAGTTCTGGGGCAGCTAGGCGTCCCCGCCGCGTTGCGGTGCCTAAGTCATCAGAGGTGCCCAGCGGCAGACTGCGCGGGAGCTGGCTGGAGCGGGCGCGGCACGACAGATCGAGGGCAGAACATCAGCACGAGCATGACGTTGCGGAGGTCCGCGCGGATTTCTTGGGTCGGCGCTGGGCCCCCTCTCAGCCTCCCTTGGGCGGCGCCTTCGGCGCCGCCCCTTGGCACGCTCCGCGCGACAGGGAAGAGATGCCCAGTGCCGGCCCAAGAGATTCGTGCGGACCTCCGAACAGGTTATTCTTGTGGGTGATGCTCCTCGAGATCCAAGTAGGGCGTCATGGTTTAGCTGCTGTTTTCCACGCTCGTCTTGTGGAGCCCTCTAGCCACAAAAATGCAGCAAGCGGATCGCGACAGCCAGCCCTTGCGCCGCGCACTGCGTTGGTTCTGGTCCTGTCCTGGCCTTGGCCTGAGATCTTGGCTGCTCCTGAAGTGGTGCCCACCTTCACGGTCGGGGCCACCCATGTAGCGGTTCGAGAGAAGGGAAGAGGCTGGATGGACGAAGGGGGGCAGGGGCGAGGGGAGGGAGGACGGCGGTGTGAGAGGAGGCCAAATCTTACCAACCGTACTGGCGGACGTGGGATGGGCTTTCCCTGGAAGTGAGACGTCCGAGGTTCAGGCCTGCGTGTGGCCGTTCTGGTCAAGGCTCCATCCTGGTCCCGGCCCTGGCCCCATTCCTGGCCTTGCCCCTGGCCCTGGCCGCGGTTCCGTCCTGACTTGTCCGTCTATCGGCCTGATCCTCGGTGTATTCTCCATCAGCCTTTTTCCAACGGCGACGCGTTTCGGGCTCTAGTCTTCAGAGAATTGCTGGGGGATTCATTCGCGCGTGCAGCGCAGCGCACGAGCGAGGCAGCTAGAGGTCGATATCATACTTAGCTACAGTTGTTTTTCACCCTCGTGATCTGTCTTGCCCTGACCGCGCGTGTCCTGTAATGTCCCGTCTTGACCTGTTCGGTCTGGACGTGTTTAAGCTGGTCCCGTTTGGTATGCTAGTCTTCTCTCTACATTTATCCTGTCGAGTGTCATTATACTAATGGCCTTCGGCCCATCGTGGATGTCTCTCGGGGCCGTCGTCGGCGCGATGATGACGATGAAGACGGAGATGCCACACATGCACAGTTTCTTCAGGGTACGGGGCGATTTGTCTCTCTTGGGATGCTCCTCGGGCCCCTTTTGGCCAGTTTCGGGGCTTTCCTGCGCGGGGTCACCGTCCCTTAGGCCCACGCGGAACACCCCAGGAGCGCCCGCGAGCGTCTGAAACATTTTTGATCTGCGGGGCGAGAGCGAACCTCTTCCGCTAAAAGCTAGGCGGGCTACGCACAGCTTTAACTAAGGAGACAGGGCACCAACGAGCGTCTGAAACATGGGGGGTCTTGATTTTTGAGAACCAAGCCTTCAATTAATTTTGAGAGCTGTATGAGCCTTGAGGTTTTTTACTACGTGCTGAAGGCACGGTGGCGGATTCAGTGTGCATGTCTTGTGGTCTGTTTATGGTTCGTAACTGGTTTGTCTGGTTTTCCTACTTGCCCAATATGTTTGTATACCCTGCCTGACCTGCCTGGCTGCCTGGTCCAGTCTAGTCGGATCTTGTCTTGCTTTACTTTTCCAGTTCTTGTCGTTTTATTATGTTTTCTCGTGTCCTGCCGGGTCCTCTCCTGCCCTGGTCCACAAAGCCGATCTCCCGCATTTTCCGCAGTCCTTTCTCTCATAGGGGGGGGTTCTCGCGCGGGGCGCCCGCGCATGGTCGACGTGGTCCTTGCGGCCACCGCCCTGGGCGCCAGCGCGCTCGGCCCCGCAGTCCTCATCCCTCTGGCCGCCGCTGGAGGCTACTGGCTGTCGGGCTTCGGTCGGCCTGGGAGCAGTCCTGCTCCGCCCGCGGGGCCACAACCTGCCTTCACGTGCGCCTGTCCTCCAGAGGGCTGGCCGCTGTGGGGGCTCGTGCTCGCCTTCCTGCTGGGGGGCAGCTGCGTGCTCTGCTGTGTGGGCTGCTCCACGGCGGCCGCGGGCCTGGCCTGGTGGTGGCGCGACCACGCCGCCGCGCGCAGGAGGCACGAGGATCAGGTCCAGGCGCCGAACAATCACGCTAACCGTCGGCGGCTCGCTGGATACCAGTTCTGATGGAGGCCAGGACCGTCGACGGGGTGGTGGCCGTCAGCGATGCGCCCGACGCCTACACTCGACTCATATGGCTTCGTGGCGAGGAGGAGGGCGCTCCAGACGGAGTAGCGGTCGCTGCTGCACTGGTGCGTCGGCGCCGAGGGGGCCTCATGCTCGCAGTCCCAGGTGGCAGCATCCTGGAGAGCGAGCTCGTCGCGAGTCAGCAGGAGGAGGGTCATACTCTAGGACCCTTCGTCAGGACCAGGGTCCGAGGAGCAGGACTGGCCAACCCTGCCAGCGCGTTGGCCACAGTGTCCTCCGAGATCCTCCTTGTGGACGTCGACGAGGTGGTGCTGACGGAGTTGGTCCCGGAGGCCATCTACTACGAAGACGAGCAGCACGCGCAGCGGCTCCTGCGTCACTTCACTCCGCGTGCGCGGCACTGGCCGCACGGGCGCTCGGTGCTGGAGGAGTCGGCGCGCGCCTTCCGCACGCAGTTCGGCGAGGAGGCTTTCGCGGAGTTCTTCACTGCGGGGGAGGAGGAAGCCGAGTTCGTGGAGGTCACCGAGGAGGCCGCCGAGCAGCCTGCCGCGAGGGAGGCAGCGGGAGTGGCCGGCGTGCTGCGAGACGGCTTCGCGGAGTCGGACGAGCCGCTCGCGCCGCCGCCACGGCGGCCTGGGAGGCCGCCCGCTCTGCAGCGCCCGCCGCAGCCCGCCCTCCCGCGAGCGGCCCCGCCAGGAGGGCCGCTGGCTGGCCCCGCCGTCGGGAAGGTGGCAGCGGCTCCGCTGCTGGGGAGTGGAGGCGCCCTCCCAGGGCGCTCGCCGCCCACGGCCTTCGGCCTCGTCGCGCCGCCTGCGGCGCCTTCGGCGTTCAGCCTCGCGGCGCCGCCGCCTGGGCCGCCTTCGCGCAGCGGAGCCGCGGGCTTCGGGTCGCCGGCGGCCTGGCAGGCCGTCCTCGGCCGTCACGGAGCCCCCCCTGGGCCCTCGGCCGCGCCCGCGGGGGCCTTCCCTGGGACTGGGGAGGACTTCGCCGAGGAGGGCGAGGACGACGCGGCCGTGGGCGGCACAGAGATGGAGCGCTTCGCGGCTGCCCTGATGGGCGCAGCCAGGGCCTTCAGCCAGCGCGGCGAGGAGGGCGGCTCCGGGGGCAACGACGACCTCATGGGCCTCGGGGGCGGCAACATCGGGGCCGGCGTGCGAGGCGCGGCCCACCGCGAGGCGCTCATCGCGGCAAGGCGGACCACTCCAGGCAGCTTCTCCAGGTCGTTGATGGAGACCATGGCCGCGCAGGGCCGCTCCTCGCGCCAGCCTCGAGGCGTCGCATACGATCCGCCCGAACCACGCCTCTGGCTCGAGAGAACTGGCGGGTGGTCCGAGTTCACGCCCGGCAGCCCCAACACGGTGCGGGACCTCGCTCTGATCGCGTGGCAGGTGGCGGACATCGTGGACCGCCTGTGGATGAACCAGATCACCGAGGCCGCGGACTCTGCCGCGCTCCTGCTGATGGGACTGGACCAGGCCAGGATCGACGGGGGCCGGCTCGACATGATGTGGCTGTACCAGTTCGAGCGCGACCCGCCCGCCTCGCTCTTCGCGAGGGGCGGGCAGTCCGCGGTGGGGACGCGGCAGTTCAGCTCGCTGGCGAACCCGCGGTGGTCCACGGTGAACCTCGCCTACCTGCGGGGGCTGGACCTGCTGGAGACCCGGAGGAGCGAGCTCCAGCGGCCTCAGGGGCGGACGCCGGTGCCCAGGGCCCGCGGGGCCCCCGAACACCAGCAGCCCGAAGGCGCCGGTGTGCTCGGCCCTGGAGGCGGGGCCGCGGAGGCCGGCGCCAAGCCGCGGCCGCCACGCAGGAGGCCAAAGCCGGCATCGCCGGCTTGAGGACCTCCCGAGACCGAGAGAGGGACACTGGAGGAGCCCCTGACGGACGGCTCCTCTGGCCAGGGCCCGCCGACCCTCGCCATCATGATCAGCAGCGTGGCGAGGTGGTCGCACCGCTTTCGTGGAGCGGGTCCTTACTCCGTCGTTTGCGGGCCCTGAAGACGAACTTCTCGTCGTGCATCGGGGCTTCCGTTTGCGCTGCAGCGCAGCTTCAGCAGCGGCAGCTTGCTGAGGCATCGCGCGCCGCGCCAGTCTTTCCACTTCTTCTTCCTCCTGTTGATGGGCTGCAAGGGGCGGCTCGCAGGGAGGGGGGCTACGCTGACTTCGACGCGAAGGTCGGCCAGCTGCTCCTCGTCCTCGTGTGTGCGTTGAACTACGTGTATGAGGGGCGGCCGACACGGCCCCGTGACCTTTCCTTCTTTCGGTCACCAGCGTCCCCTGTGCAAAAAGCTTGCCTGGATCGTCTGCGTTTGATATGTTGGAGCTGGTTTCGTGATGGAATTAACCCCTATTCTCTCTTCGCCGGTCGCAAAGCCGATTCTACTTCACATCTCTTTAGCGATGCTATTGGTGCCTTTCAGGAACATGGAGAACTGTCTTCTCGCAGTGTTGGTGAATTGGACGTTGAGCAATCAGATACCGACGACAGTTATGCACGTGCGCTTTCAGATCATCTCAGAGCTGTTGATCCCTACGGTCTTCAGGGCCCCCGACGAGTTCACCCTGTCCCGGGAGCCTATGCCCCTCTTTGTCCTGATCGTCTGGTCCTCGAGGGTCCTCTCGCTCGCTGGCCTATCGGGGACTTCTTGGAGCCTCCGCTGTCCCTGGCCTTCGACGAGCCGGGGGTCCTGCGTACTAGCCGGGTTGACCCGGCGTCGTACCAGTGGGGGGACGCCAGCAAGCTCCCATCGGGCCCAGCAGTTGGCCTTCTTCCAGAAGCTGGACAAGGTGGGGCTCCTTGGGTTCACGGAGGGCCCTGTGGTTGCCCATGAGCAGTGTAACCCGTTCAACGTGTGGAAGAACGCCTCGCGCGACCGGTTGATCATCGACCAGAGGGGCCCCAACGGCCAGGAGGCGAAGATCGTGGGGGGGCCCGCCTCTCACCTCGCAGCTGGTGCCCGGCTCTGTGAACATAGTGTTGTTCGGGGTTCTGAATGTCTTCGGGGTTCGTCTACTGATCGTCGGGATATGTTCTATCAGGAGCACGTCACACCTGAGCGCGCCGCTACTAACGTCCTGGGTCCAGCGCTGCGGGTAGACCAGCTACGCAAGTCCCTTGGTGTCGATCCTGAACGTCTTCATTCTGCTGCTGCTCAGGGTCGTCCAGGTCGTCTGGGTCGTCGCGCTTCTCTGGGTGACAGATTTCTTCTGGAGCCTGCGGGGTCAGATGCTGGCCCGCGCGCTTCGGGGTTCGTGCACGGCACCCTGGCTTCCAATCCAATGGGAGACCACGCTGCCGTTGACGTCACTCAGGGCGGCCACCTCAATCTTCTCAGGAGCTACGGTCTGCTTGCGCCCGAGAACTTCATTGATGGTCGTGCCCCCTTCCCACGTGGTGACGTGGTCGAGGGCTTGTGCATTGACGACTATCTTGTTATTGGGCGTCACGCTTATCCTCCAGGTGAGTCTCGTCGGGATTTGGAGCTCTTCGATCGTGCGGGGCGCTTGGCTTACGTAGACTCCTCGCTGTCAGGCAGCTCCTCCAAGGAGATCAGGGACGCCGAGCGCTTCGTGGTTGTCGGCGCTGAGGTCGACTCTTCGGCAATAATGGTAGAACAGGGGTACGTGCCAGTGGGTGCGCCCGTCGAGCGGCGTCTGCCGCTGGCGGAGCTCTGTCTTCGTGCTGCTCAACTTCCTCGAGCCCCCGTGGCGCTGGTGGATACGCTAGTGGGCTCCCTGGGAGCGGTGTTCGCTTACCGTCGGCCACTGTTCGTCTGCCTCAACCACGTATATAGCTTCGTCGCCCAGGACCGCACCGTCGATCACGTTATCCCTCGCACTGTCAAGGACGAGCTTGCCCTGGCATCTGTGCTGTCTATCGCCGCCGAGACGGACCTTACCGTCCCCTTCAGTGACGTCATCTACGCTACCGACGCCTCTCCATCCTTTGGGGCCATCTGTGCGCTGGGAGTTTCGTCCTCGCTGTCGGCGGCCGTTTGGCGCTGTGGTGAACGTCGAGGCGGCTATTCCCGTCTGGACAGTCGGGCTTGTGGAGTCCTACGAGGCGCCGGCGCGCTCCCCCACTTCATGGAGAGCGCGCAGTGCGTCGAGTCTGACCTCCCCGCCTACGTCCGCCGCGGGATCGCCATGGTCTTTGACTTCATCGAGTTCGCCGGCGGCTCTGGTGTCCTCAGTCGGTACCTCGCGTCCCAGGGTGTCCTAGTCGGGCCTGTCATTGACATGTCGTATTCTCGGCATTTTGACCTATCGTCGTGCCGCCTGATGGAGTGGGCGGTGTGGATGCTGTATGAGGGCCGCATCCTCACCTTTGCTGCGGAGCCTCCGTGTACGACGTTCTCGCCAGCTGCTCACCCCGCTGTCCGCTCCTACCGTCAGCCGATCGGCTTCAATCGCTCTGACCCCGAGACGCGCTTGGGCAACCTGCTGGCCTTCCGCTGTATGCTACTTATGTTGGTTGGGCTCCGCGTGGGGGCTCCTGGAGGGCTAGAGCAGCCCCGCCTGTCTAAGATGGCTTGGCTGCAGGAGTGGTCTCGCCTCCTGACGCTCGGGGCCGCCGAGACCTGGTTTGCCTCCTGTGCCTACCATGACCCTGCCCTCGATGGTGTCGTCGTCTACCGCAAGGAATTCCGCTGGATGACCGTGGGCTTCCCCGAGTTCACTGAGATGGCGGCGCGCTGTCCTAATACACGGCGCCATCGCGCCCACACGCACACGGTTATCGAGGGAGCGGCTACTAAATACACAGCTACATATACTCGAGGGGTCGTCGTGGCGTTGGGAGCTCGGTACCTGGAGGCTATCAGACGGCGTCGAGAGGTAGGCGATAGTATGCGGCCCCCGGTGGGCTCGGAGCGGCTTGTGATCAACGAGCTGCTGATGTCGGGGTCTTGGGAGGAGCTTAGAAGATGGGCTTGGAGGTCCCCAGGGCACATTAACATCTTGGAGTCGAACGTCGTCGTGAATCTCTTGGAGGGTCCTGTTCGTAATGGAGGAGATCGTAGGTTCGCTGCGCTTATTGATTCCAGGGTCACGTTGTGTTCTCAGGCAAAGGGGCGGTCCTCGAGCAGGGCGTTGACTCGACCTTTGGAGAAGTCCTGCGCCCTCCAGATCGCCGGGTCCCTCTACCCCTCCTACTCCTTCGCCCCATCGCGGCTCAACGTTGCAGACGGCCCGACGCGGCACCAGGCGGTCCGCGCAGCATGCCGACCGAGGCCTGACTGGCTGGAGCACGCGGACCTGCTGGACTGGCTGCTGACGCGGCTGCCCACAGCCAAGGCCTGCGCTGCGTGGCTGCGGCTTGTCTGCCTGTTGCTGGGGAGCAGCGGGCTACGGGCGCTGCGAACCGCCCTCGACGAGGGGCGTCGCCTGCCCCCAGCGCCCGCCCTCTGCGGGGTGCCTGGGCAGGGCTCGGGCGGAGTCCGCTGGACGGCGTCTGGAGTGACTCGTGTTCCAGTGAAGTCGGAGAAGAGTGAATTCGCTCCTGTGTTTCATCGCGCAGGGCTCTTGCATCATTGACACCTGCACGATCGCAAAGCTGGCCGGTGCACCATTTTGGAGCAGAACTGGTCTCTTTTTGAGTCTGGCTGGCACTTATCTGCTGACCCGGCTGGAGGTCCCTCCAGCCCCGCTATGCGACATTTTGGAAGATCTCGTCATGCTAAACATGATCCTGAATTTGCTGATCGTCGTGCAGTTCCTTTACCTTCAGGGCGTCCGATTCGTGCGGCTACCCGCCGTTCCAGAGAAAAGTTACTTATTGAATTCGACCAGTGGCTACTAGAGGTTGCCGGTTACCCTTGTCTGGCGAGCTTGCTGGAGCAGACGATGGGGGACCCTCGCATCATCAACGGAGTTCTGGTTGAGTTCGGCCAGTTTCTGTGGTGCGAGGAGGCCCCCTACAGCAGGTTTGCTGACACCGTGAACGCCGTGGCCTCTCGGGCGCCAGAACTCAGGAAGCTGCTTGGGGCGGCGTGGGACCTCGGGTACCAGTGGATTGCCCTCGAGCCCGGGAACCACCACGTTGCCATGCCGCTGGTGGTCCTGGAGGCCTTGACCGGCCTCTGCCTCCTGTGGGGGTGGCCCCGGATCGCGGTGCTGCTCGCTGCGGGGTTTGCTGGCGTCATGCGCCCAAGCGAGTTCCTGCTAGCAAAGCGGGCCCAGCTGGTACTGCCGCGTGACATCTTCGAGAGGCCGTTCGCGCTGTTCGCCATCCAACTGCCGAAGACGGCCACGCTCGGGGCCAAGACCCAGAGCGCCCTGGTGGAGCCGCCCGACATTGTCGAGATGCTGGACTGCATCTTCGGCGCCGCGCCTCCGGAGGCGTTGCTCTGGCCGATGAGCGGCCAGACCTTCAGGAAGCGGTTCAACAGCCTCTGCCGGGAGTTGCGGCTTCCTCTCAACCTGGGGGGGAAGTGCAGAGGGGCTCTCGATCTTGCCTCTCTCCGAGCGGGGGGCGCTACCCAGCTCTTTCTGGAAACGGATGATCCGCATCTTGTCCAGAATAGGGGCCGTTGGATGTCTCAGAAGGTCATGCTCATCTACCTCCAGGAACTGGTCTCTACCACCTATATGTCCGAGCTTCCAGAGGCGACCAGGGCGGGAATCTTCCAGATGGGCTCTCAGGTATCTTGGATGTGGACGCAGGCTGTTACGTGGGTTCGCGACGGGATCCCTGCTTCGTCTTGGCCTTCTTTGTGGTGCTCCATGAGGCCCCCCTCGTGATCCTCTCTTTCATCTGGGTCTCTGTGGGCTTCCAAAAATCTGTGATCAGTTTCCTGGTCTCGCACTTGTTCGTTGTCGTCTTCAGTTCGTTCTTCCTGTTCGTGTCGGAGCTGAGCCGGGAGCGCAGCGCTGCTGCGAAGATTGGGGTGACGGGATATTGAGTCTGCAGTGCCAGCGCGAGCCTCCAGAGAGGCTCCGTCTTTCTCTCACCTGCCCGCCGCGTCCTTCTCGAGCGTCGGGCAGGCTTCAGATGCGCAGCAGATCGTTTAGATGTCTCTCCGATTGCAGCGTAGCGGAAAGAGAGGGGCGAGATGCAGGAATAGAAGGGTTGAGGCTTTGGTCCACAAAGCCGATCTCCCGCATTTTCCGCAGTCCTTTCTCTCCCCCGTGGCCAGCCCTCGCCTTGGATACTGAGTCCGCAGTGCCAGCGCGAGCCTCCAGAGAGGCTCCGTCTTTCTCTCACCTGCCCGCCGCGTCCTTCTCGAGCGTCGGGCAGGCTTCAGATGCACAGCAGATCGTTTAGATGTCTCTCCGATTGCAGCGTAGCGGAAAGAGAGGGGCGAGATGCAGGAATAGAAGGGTTGAGGCTTTATCTTGTTATCATCCTAGCGCATGTCGAATCTTTGTCGCTGTCCCTGCCCGTCGCTATTGCTGTCCCTGTGCATCCCGCCTTCTCTTATCATTTCCTGACCTGTCCTTGTCCCCGTCCCTGTCGCTGTCGCTGTGCCTGTCCTGTTCTATCCTGTCTTGTCCTGTCTCTGTCTTGGCTTTGTTTTTGTTGCTTTCCTTGTCCTTCCTCCTGCCCCTGTCAATAGTTATGTCAACGTGCTTGCCCCTGGCAGTATCACTCGCCCTGGCCCTATGTCTTTGCTGTCTGATGGTTATGTTCTTTCGAGTTGACGGCAACAATATTTGTGATTCATGCGCAGCTGTTGCTGCGGTATGTTACGGGGTGTGACGCAGTATGTCGGGTTTGACTTGATTGTAGTGCTGCATTGCGTGCACTGCGCCAGGTTGATTTGTTTAACCGCTCCCTCGCCTGCGTCCAATGTTCCATAACATTTGAACGGGAGCGTGGGTCTAGAATTCGCCCTTCGATTCTCGATTTGTGCTACGAAGCAAGTCTGCCCCTGTCCCCAGGGCTCTCCGATTGCGTGCCGCGACCAAGGATGCCCCCTCCCCATACCCGCGACGACCCGATATTTTTCAAGGACCAAGGTTCGAATACCGAGGTTCGAGGACAGGTTCTTCAGTGGGCCACCTCTTCGGCACGGTTGGATCCGCCTCGATATCCTGGTCAGACCGCACCCCAGGATGGGCTCAGAGATTCTTGTAAGAAGGCCATCTCGGGCACTAGGACCGTCGTCTATAGAGATGGCACGACAAATGTTCGAGATTCGTGGTTCGACGATCGATTCACGATGATCACTTTTTTTCCGCGTTTCTCGCTTTATCGGGCTTCCTGGGTGCTTCCCGCCGCCACGGTCAGAGTCGCTTCGAAATTCTGGCCATAATGCGTGCCTGGATGGGTCCGGGGCTCGATTTTTGACCCCCAGACGAGGAGGACCCAGCCACCATCGCGTCGTGAAACATCGCGATGGACGTTTTTTTCCCCATTTCGGCCTCTGCGGACCCTTGCTGGGCCCTGGGGCCGTCCGAAAACGACCCAGGGTGAAAGTCCTCTCCTGGAGAAGGGATCGTGACCTCTGGGGGTCCACGGTGTGGCGTCTGGGGCATGGCAAGCATCCCTGAGAAGCAGGGCGACGGGCGAGGGAGCGAAGTGTTCGATTCTGTTTGCCAAGGCTTGCGTGTCGTATCGGCCGATTCGATTCTTCAAGTGCACGCGTTCAATTTGTGGGCGACCCTCCTCCTCCTCCTCCTCCTCCGCCTCATCCTCATCCTCATCCTCATCCTCATTCTCATCGTCATCGTCATCGTCATCCTCCTCCGTCTCATCATTTTCCCCCAACCATCCCGTGTTGGGTTCTCGTTTTGACTAGAGCACTGTGGTCTCAACTCCTCCTCGCTGCTCTCGGGGGGGCTGCGAAGTGCGAAACTGTCGCCACTCATCGTGGGCTCTTAGGAAGCACGGCGGGGTGTGGGGCCACGCAGACCCAGCCGAGATCTCGCGGCTCCTGGGGGGCTGCGAAGTGCGATTTTGTCGCCGCTTTCGCGGGCTCCCCTGAGGCACAGCAGAGTGGTGGACCACGCAGGCTCAGCCGAGACTTCGCGGCTCCCTGGGTGGTTTCGAAGTGGGCAACTGCCCCCACTTTCGTGAGCTCCAGGGAGGCACGGCGGAGTGGAGGGCCACGCAGACCCAGCCGAAATCTTGCAGTTCCCTGGGGGGCTGCGAAGTGCGATTTGTCGCCATTTTCGTGGGCTCCTGGGAGGTCCAGCGGCGTGGAGGGCCACGCAGACCCAGACGAGCCCTCGCGGCTCCTTGCGGGGCTGCGACGTGCGAAACCGCCGCCACTCTCGTGGGCTCCTGGGAGGCACGGTGGAGGGATGGCCACGCAGATCCAGCCGAGACCTCGCGACTCGCTGCGCACGGAGGGGTGCTCCTGCGCACTGCGGGTCCTTCAAGACGTTCGTTGGTTTTGAGCGGTCCTGGGTAATCACAGTCGCCACATGCTTAGAAAGGATTGGGTACGTCGCAGGGTAATTTCCATCTTACTCCTCATCCTTCCTCCTCCTCGTCCCCTTTCTGATGCTCGTCGTACTGCTGTTAGGCTGCTCCTCGTCCTCCTGCTCCTCGCCCTCCTCGTCTTTCCACCTTCTCCCAGGAGCGGTCAGGGGAATGATGATGATGACGATGATGATGATGATGATGATGATGATGATGATGATGATGATGATGATGATGATGATGCTGATGGTGATGATGATGATGATGATGATACTGATGATGATGAGGATGATGATGATGCTGATGATGACGATGAGGAGGAGGAGGAGGTGGAGGAGGAGGAGGAGGAGGAAACTGAGGAGTACGAGGAGGAGGAGGAGGGGGAGGAGGATCAGGAGGAGGATGAGGAGGATGAGGATTTCCATTGCTTGTAGGCTGCGTCTCGTTTCTGGACCACCAGCGGCATTTCTGCTGACACGACGATGAAATCGTCCATGCTTGGATGATGATGATGATGAGGCTGATGCTGGTGTTGATGACGATGATGTTGATGGTGCTGCTGATGCTGATGATGATGCTGCTGACGATGCTGCTGTTGATGATGCTGATGATGCTGATGATGCTGTTGATGATAGTGACGGTGATGGTGGTTGTGATTATGATGATGCTGCTGATGTTGATGCTGTTGCTGATGATTCTGATGCTGCAGATGATGATGCTGATGATGATGCTGATGATGCTGCTGCTGCTGATGATGATGATGATGATGATCATCATGACGATGGTGGTGGTGTTGCTGCTGCTGCTGATTATGATGATGATGACGATGATGTCGATGATGCTGCTGCTGATGATGATGATGATGACGATGACGATGACGATGACGATGACGATGATGATGATGATGATGCTGATGATGATGATGGCTGATGATGATGATGATGATGATGATGATGATTGTGATGATGATGATGATGATGATGATGATGATGATGATGATGATGATGATGATGATGGTGATGGTGATGATAATGATGATGATGATGATGATGATGATGATGATGATGATGATGATGATGATGATGATGATGATGATGATGAGGCTTATGATGCTTATGATGATTATGATGCTGATGATGATGCTGATGATGCTGCTGCTGACGATGACGCTGCTGTTGATGCTGATGATGCTGATTATGCTGATGATGCTGATGATGCTGTTGATGATGATGGTGCTACTGATGATGCTGATGATGCTGATGGTGCTGATGCTGATGCTGCTGCTGCTGAGGAGGAGGAGCAGGAGGAGGAGGAGGAGGAGGAGGAGGAGGAGGAGGAGGAGGAGGATGAGGAAGAAGCGCCGCCGGAGGCTCTCGACGCTGGGCAGAACGCGCTGTTGGAGTCGCCCACGGGCACTGGCAAGACGCTCTGTCTGCTGTGCGCAAGCCTGGGCTGGCGCAGGTGCGGGGCTAAGCGTACCGCTCCTGCGTTCTCCTCGCCCTGCTCCTGCACGTCCTACTTTTGCGTTGGCCACCATGTGGTCGGATCATCCCTCTCACTGTCCCACCTCATCATCCTCTGACACCTCCTCTCCACCCTGTTGGACGCTTGTCCTCCGCCTCCTCCTCTCGCCCTCCTGCTCCTCCTTCCACACCTCCAGGAGATGACAAGGCGCGAGGAGGGGGCACCGCCCGGTCGATGAGGGCGATGGGAGCGCCAGGACAGGGAGGAGGTGTGAGAAACGATTTGGGCGGGGCGGCTCCATCCGCTTAGTTTTTTGTTTGGTCTTGGACGAGGTGGAGCAATACGTCTTCATGGTCGGAGGAGGAGGAGGAGGAGGAAAGTGATACGTAGGAACAAGAGGAGGTGGAGGAGGAGACTGAGAGATAGGAGACGGAGGACTATGATGAGGAGAACGAGCTGGATCATGGGGGAGAACGAGGAGGAGGAGGAGGAGGAGGAGGAGGAGGAGGAGGAGGATCAGCAGCAGCAGGAGGAGGAGGAGGAAGAGGAGGAGGAGGGGGAAGCATTCGGGGAGGTCTGGGCCGTGTCTGATGCCAGGTCGCACCAGCAGCGCGCCACCGCCGCGCGCACCTCCTGGGAGGCGCAAGCTGCACCAGACGCGCCCTCACTGGCGAGCCCCTGGCCGGCTCGGCGGCTACGCGGGGTCAACGATTCGGCGGGACCTCTGCATTTCCTCCTCCTCCTCCTCCTGTCAATTGGTCGAAGCGCTCGAAGTCTCCGAACCTTTCTCGAATCGAAGTCCAGAACTCTCTGCTGACTTCTCCTCGCCTGCCTCCAAGCTATCGCCCTGCGTGTCCAGAGGAAAGTATGCGTTCCTATTTTGCCAAGTGCGAGAGTCATCTCGAACTGAATCAGCCGAAGCAGCGTCAGATCATGAACATGCTCGCTATACTACACTGCTCTGCTACTACACATGGCTATCATGCTGAACGGGGAAGGAAAAGGGAGAAAAGCAACACACATTGCCGCAAGGCCCCGAAGCACATATGACATACATTGTATGGAGCCCATTTCACACTGATAAGAAAGGGATAAGACATCTTGACTAATGGAAGGAGAAACTCGCCGCGTCAAGTCGAAACCTGCTGTTCCAGGAGCACATTGCCGCATGATGAAATCAGCTCGAGAGCGGCTGCGGCCGCGAGGTCTGCAGCCGAAACCTGTCCTCCTCCTCCTCCTCCTCCTCCTCCCGCGCCCCCCCCTGTGGCAGGGCGTCCTGGTCAGTTGTGCTTCCGCCGCCCATGGCTCCGCGAAAGCGGCCAGGAGCAGCAATGCCATGCCGTTTGTGTTCACCTTTATTCTAGCCTGTGTCAGGGGCCGCGGTTCGCAGGTCCGGAGTTGTACAGGCTCGCAGGCTATCGTTGCACAGATCAGTCCAGCTCAGTCCAGCTCGGTCCAGTTCAGCCCAGGTCAGACTAAAACAACAATCAGGAAATGCATAAGAACATGAGGAATTATAGGAATGCAAAACGTGTTTTGCCGGGGCAACTCAACCACCGTGATGCCTCGAGTCCTGCACGCACTCGCGCGTCACCTTCCAGGCCCTGGTGAACCTTTTGGCCTGGTGCATGTACTGGCCTCCACTCTCCTTGCCGACTCTGGTGTAGGTGACCTGGCTCATCACTCCGGCGTCGCACTAGGTTCTATTCTGCTTCTTCACCATCCTTCGTCTCGCTCTCGCTCGGGATGATATCCGCAGTCTGTGCCGTGTCACGGCACTCCGTACGTAGTCTGTGTCCTGTCACGGCACTCCGCAGTCTGTGCCTTGTCACGGCACCTCGCATAATAGATTCCGATCACGATCATGATAGCTACGATGACGTTCATCATCCACTTCATCGTGGTCATCAGGGGAATGCTGATCATGATCGTGGGGGTGTCGTGCCACACGAAACTCACCAGACCGTCGTACTCCTTCGTCCGGTACGTGTCCAGGTTGCCTACTCCAGCTGCCATGCCAACGAAGCTTGTCGCTGCCACGGCCTTCTCCACTGCCTTGAGCTTCGGAATGGTCGGAATGGTATTCTTCTCCTCCTCCATCTGTCTGTCCCTAGCGGTCTTCTTCGTGGCAGCCTGGAACTTGTCAACATACAACAAGCTGATCGTCCCAGATCTGAGGCGGTCGGCCAGTAGCTGTCGCGCCGCCAGCTTCGTGAAACCGTCCATGAACTGGCGCTCTGAGCTGACCCAGTGCCAGCCAGTTGCACTCGCCATCATGCGCTCCTGCAGCACCTGCACCTCGATGCCAGTCCGCTTGTCGTCGAAGTCTTGCATATGGGGCTTCTGCGCAGCGTCGTAGAATGCCTTCGCGTCCACCACGAGCACGCTCTTGTCAAGCACCTGCATGGTGGCTTTGAGCCTCGGGTCCCGGCTAGTGTTGAGCATCAGGCTGTAGTACACCTTCACGTACTCCATAGCGTCGACTCCACCTGCGCCAGCCTGGGCCTCGCTAGCCAACAAGGACCTGCTCAGACTCGGTAGCTTCCAACATCGCCAGTCGACCACTACGTACTTGACGGTCGCGCCCTTCAGCACGTCCTTGTGAGTGGCCAGGCCATGATCAAATAGCCGCCTTTTGAACTGCCGTCTCTCCGTACCGTCCACGCGGCATCTGTCATGCACATGACAGCCACGTCGTCGGGATTGTTGCATATCTTGGGAAAGAGCTGGCACACGTCACTGTTCGATTTGGCGAACCTCAGCGTCTGTTTGGCCTCAATGAGGTCCTGTACGATGGCGCTGTCGTTGATCGTGCCCTGGCCTAGGCTGACGCTGCACTGCAAGTGAGGTGCTGCCTGGGTGCTGGGCCACGCTAGACTGCCCATCAGTCCTCGTAATTGTCGACGCTCGCCTTTGGTAATGGCCAACTTGTGGTCGTTCGCCCTAGCCTTCGTAACTGTTCTGGGCTTCAGCTGCTTGACGTAGGCCTCGCAACTCACCTGGTAATCTCCATCCGGCCTTCGACTGAGCTGGTTGCCACAATTGACGTATCTCCTGCACGGTTCAGCGTGCCATTCTCCGTATCTTCCTACGTCCTGAAGTTGAATACTTGCTTGAGCTCCTGGACCCTTTACTCGAAGCACACCTCGCCCCTCTCGTTGCTGCAGCCCCCAAGCATGTCGTCGACGTGTAGCCCGATCGCTCCGTTGAGCTTCTTCTTCTGAGTGCCCTCCTGGACGCGGTAGCTGAGGAACAGGCCAGGGTCCAGCGGGTGAGTCACGAAGCCGCAGTCAATCGTGCGGTCGGTCGCCTCTTCCTACCAGAGCCTCGGGGCGTCGCCCAAGCAATACATGCTCTTGAGCAGGCTCATCGTCGTACCAGGCATGTAGCCGAGCATCTTGCACACTTCCGATGGTAGAAGTGCTGAAATGCCACTGTCCGAGGGCTTCCCCTGCAGGAACGCGGTGCTGACGTCGGCTGTGAACAGGTTCCAATCGTAGATTCGGCTGAACATCACGATGACGGTCCGGCTCAGTCGTGTCATTGTAGGTGAGGATTCGGTCAATTTACCTGCTATCGCATCTGGGTCACGAAAACCTTGGATGACAAGTCGCGCCTTGGCCATGTCGCTGCCGTCAGCGTTCTTGTATCACTTCAACAGGAAGCGTGCCCTCAGAACTGTGTTGGCGTCGGTACTCTCGTTCACGTCCTGCTGGCAAACTTGGTTCTCGAAAAACTCTGCAGCTCCTTCCGCTTCGCTTCCCCGAACTTGGCCTTGTCCTCCGCTGTCATGTGCTTCTCGGTGAGCTCGCTTGCCGCGTAGCACACCTCATGATCTAAGTAGAACTCCACGGCCTCGCCGTCAAAGCTCTACCCCTTCGGTATTGCCTCGGAGTTCAGAAACGTCAAGTTGTGCTGCCGCACCTCCAGTCGGTCGTATGGTTCAGCCCTTAGCTCACGCTGAGCAGCAAACGTCCTGATGGGCCCCATCTTGCTGCATCAAGGTTGCGTCGAGCCATGCGGAACTGCGCTGCAGTGTTCGTGGCTGGGCCGCTTCCTGCCGCTGGTGTTGGTGCTGGCGCTGTCGGCTCCTCCTCCAGATCGGCGTCGTCGTCTGCAGGAATCGCAACTGCCTCTGCCGGTGCTTCATTTGGCTCTTACGTCAGTCGACTTGGTGACCTTAGCTTGGCTTGTGGCACCGAGCTCTGGGTACCTGACACCTGTCGAAGCTGGTCCGCCATGACCTGCTCGGGTGTCGGCACTGCCCCGCCTACGTCTCCCAGGCCTGGCTCGGGCTCCTCGGAGGCGTCCATAGGCTGAAAGAGGTCGTTCTCCGTCGGCCCGGGCAGCTGGCTGACGTCGAAGAACTGCACGATGCCTCCACGTCGTAGGCCTTGGAGTGTAGCTTGAGCATGGTTCTCCGATCGTTTTGCCTAGCCGATGGTCTCCACGCTTTGTCGGATCTGGTCGGGACTGCATCGCAACGAACTTCTGCCATGCGTGATCCAGTACACCTTGGGCTGGCCATTCTCGCCGTCCTCACGTAGAGCCACGATAGCTGGGCCCCTCCAGCGGGATTTCTAGAGTCGGCTGGCGCCGCGGTCGCGCCAATAGTAGCACACCTCACCCACACTGACTGGAGTCGTGAGTGTCGCGCCTCTTGCGTAGGGAAGCCCTGCGTATACGCTCCGTCGAGTCCGCCTTGATGAAGGCGGTCGCTGCTGCTGCTCGATATCGCATCGCCTGCTGGAAACCCTTCTCGAGGTAGGCCTCCGAGGCGGGCATGTGCAGCGTGTCGGTGGAAAGGGAGTCGTCACTGTGCCGGGCTGTAGCCCTTCTGGTGCATCATCCAGTTGATCTGGTTGGGTACGTAGTCCAGCGCCGTCTTCAGGTTCTTGATGTTGCGCTCGAGGCCGGTCTCCTCGAACCAGAGCTCGAGCGTCTCTCGTAGTACCTGGTGCGCTCGCTCGATGGGTCCAAGCACGTGGTGAGCCTCTCCAGGCGCCACGCGCATCTCGATATTGTGCTGACTGGCCCAGTCGAGCATCTCTTGGCTGCACGCGGCCCCACACTCGTTCATGACGAGCATTTTGGTGGGCGTGTTGTAGTGTCTGATCCAGGCCTTCTCGATGGACGAACCACGATTCGACCCTTCTGGAATCGGCAGGCTCCGTTCATCATGTGAACGATCTTGGCCGACCCTGCTCGCAGCTTGAACTCGAAGAAATCAAGGTAGAGGGCTTGGTTGAAGGACTTCCAGCTCGTCGGTGCCCTCTTGAGTGGTTGTGACGCCTTGCGCCGCTCAGCCCAGACCGAGCACACGTAGCGCCTGGCACCCTGGATGACCTCCTCGCCCGCACCGGCTGCCGTCAGCCTGCGCACGAACATCTCAGTGCTGGAGTGGCCCAGTCTCTTGTGGAGACGCTCCACGTACCCGAACACGTTCTGGCCAAATTCGCTCTTCAAGAGTCTGTTGGCGTAGATGTCCTTCACGTTCTCGTCGTTGAGGTTCACCGTGGTGTGGTAGATGTGCTCCACGGGGTTCTCGTCCCCGAGCCCCAGCACGAGGAAGGATGCGTCCTGCGTGTTCGGCTTGCTCAGCAGGCCGCTCAGTATCTTCGCCCGCTGGATGCCGTAGTTCTCTGCAAACTGTTTCCTGTGCATGTTCGTGTCCGGCATCCTGCCCTCGAGCTGCACGTGGTCGTGATCCTTGCTGCGCTGGTGGTGGTACAGACCTTCGGCGAGACACCGCTTGGTGGTGCGAATTCCAGTCCCCTTGCGTGCGGGTCCTTCTCCTGGTAGCTCCAAGCCGGTCATGCACTGGTCGAGTAGCACATGATGTCCAGGAAGGTTGTACAGAGCTTTCGTCTTCCAGCTTCTCGCCGTTGCGGGTTGTTCCACATGCGCGTCTCGACCTGCATCCCACTGCGCGAGGTAGATCTTCCCGCAGCACATCAGGTATGTATAATAATACTATCCTTTTTGCCTTCAGGCTCGTGCGGTCGTCCTCGGTCTTGCAACTGATCTCCTGCATCGTTGACCACAACCTGCACTCGGGACTCATCCAGACGTCGTCTGGCTCCTCCTGCTCGATCATCCAGAGGAACTACAGCTGCGTGTGCGTGTCGCTTAAGTCACAGCCATTGTGGAATCCGAACGCCCTGGCCTGAAAACCTGGTCGTCGTAGTTCCGCTGTGAGCTACGATTGGCCACCATAGACGTTCCAAACTTTCCGCTCTCCCCGCTGTACGTCATTTGCCCTGTCCATGTCGCTGTTCACTTCCTTGTAGGCTGTGTGCACCGCGTCCTGGCACCTGCGAAGCTGCTTGGTGCTGAGGTCCATGGCCAAACTGAGCTCTCATCCTTTTGCTCCGCTAGCGCGCCCCTTGGGTAGCGGTCTAGTCTCTCGTTTTTCCCTTCCTCTGGTGGTTAGCATTCAAGTCGGTGCTTCCCCCCACGGTATCGAGCTCTCAGGGAGCTGTCTTATTCCCCCTCTATGGATCAGTTTCTGACTCGTTGCAGGTTCTCGCAGTTTGTTCGTTGAGGTCCTAGACATCCGATGTGCCCCCTATCACTCTTCAGTGCTTCTTTCCTCTTTGTGCCACTTGTCCGGTAACCTCAGTCGGAGTCAGTGTCATTATCTCGATGCGTGAACCTGTCTTTGTGCAGCTGTGGTGGACGGCGTTGACTGGCACGCTTTCTTGTTTGTGCAGATGGGACTGCGGAAGTTTTGCCGCTTATTCGCACGCTTCCAACAGGCTGACGATGATCCTTCGTTCCGATCCGATCCGATCCGATCCCCCTTTCCGCGCTCCCCCTCCCTCGTTTCTAGGGGGCCAGCGGCCCCCTCGGTCCTTGGGGGTCTCCTCGGCAGGCCCTCTCGGGAGGCTGGCAGCGGGCCCCGCGACTTCCGTCTCATAGTCCTGAATCGTGCCGAACCACAGCTCCTGAAACTTCAGCGCTGCGAACCAACGTGACTGTTGCATCCTGCCAATAATGATTGTGCCAGAACGCCGTTTCAAGGACTTCAACACCGCAGATCAACGTGACTGATGCGTCCTGACACAACTAAACCGTGCCACAACACCGTTTCTAAAACGTCCACCAAACGAACCCCTGAAGCGGCCGTACACTTTTTAATCGTAAGGCGATAGCGCCGCGGTCCGTCCGTACGCGCCCTTCCGTCCTCTCGTTGGCTTTCCAATGTCGGAAAGAGCGTGTTCTACCGCTGCTGGCGGAAAACCGGGGGGGGTCACTACCGGTTCGAACCCCTCCGCCCCCCCCCCCCCCCCCTCCGGAAAACCGGGGGGGGTCACTACCGGTTCGAACCCCTCCCCCCCCCCCCCGTTCATCATGAAAAGGGGGGGGGGTCACTACCGGTTCGAACCCCCCCCCCCCCCCTCGAAAACCGAGTGGGGGTGCGGACAGTGGTGGGGACGGTGTTGGTGGGGACAGTGGCGAGGGGACAGCGGGACAGTGGTGGGGACAGTGGGACAGTGGGACAGTGGTGGGGACCGCAGTGGTGGGGACAGTGGTGGGGACCATGGTGGGAACAGGGGGGACTGGACAGTGGTGGGGACGGTGGTGGTGGGGACAGTGGTGGTGAGGACAGTGGGAATGAGGTGGAAACAGTGGGATAGTGGAAGGTACAATGGTGGTGGGGACAGTGGTAAAGGCGGTGGCGAGGACGGCGGTGGGAAAATGGGACAGAGGTACAGTGGGGACAGTGGTGGGGACAGTGGGGACAGTGGTGGGAACAGTGGGACAGCTCAGTGGGACAGCGGAGGAGTCAGTGGGACAGTGGGGACAGTGGGGATAGGCAGTGGTTGGGTTCGTGGAGACAGTGGGGGAGAGTGGAACCGTGGTGGGAACAGTGGTGGGAACAGTGGGGAGTGGGACAGTAGTGGGGACGGTAGTGGTGGGGACAGTGGTGGGGACAATGGTGGGAACAGGGGGGGACAGTGGACAGTGGTGGTGACGGTGGTGGTGGGGACAGTGGTGTGGGGACAATGGGAATGAGGTGGAAACAGTGGGACAGTGGAGGGTACAATGGTGGTGGGGACAGTGGTGAAGGCGGTGGCGAGGACGGCGGTGGGACAATGGGACAGAGGTACAGTGGGGACAGTGGTGGGGACAGTGGGGACAGTGGTGGGAACAGTGGGACAGCTCAGTGGGACAGCGGAGGAGTCAGTGGGACAGTGGGGACAGTGGGGATAGTCGGGCAGTGGTTGGGGCCGTGGAGACAGTGGGGAGAGTGGAACCGTGGTGGGAACAGTTCTGGGGACAGCGGGGACAGTGCGACAGTGGTGGGGCCACTGGTGGGGACAGTAGGGGCGGTGGTGGAACCAGTGGGGACAGCGGTGGTGAGGACAGTGGTGCTGGGAACACCAGTGGGGGATGTGATGCGGACGGTGGTGGGGACCGGGAGTCGTTTGCTGGCGGTGAGTAGGGGGGAGGGGGGGGGGGGGGGGGTTCCAACCGGTAGTGACCCCCCCCGGTTTTCCGGATCCGGAGGGGGGGGGGGGGGGGGAGGGGTTCGAACCGGTAGTGACCCCCCCGGTTTTCGAGGGGGAGGGGGGGGGGGGGAGGGGGTTAGGGGAGGGGGGGGTATTTGCCGGGGGGGAGGGGGGGGGGGGGGGGGGGGGGGGGGGGTTCCGGCAGGGGGGGGGATTTTCGGAGGGGGTGGGGGGGAGACCCCCGGGTTCCGGAGGAAAAGGTTGGCAATTTTCCACAGTAAAGCGGCGGTGGATCACGCTCTCTCCAATGTCGACGTGCCATAGGATGCGAGATAGGTCCTTGTCCTCGGCTCGTCCGTCTCTGCCAGATATTGGGCTAAGTCGGCGCCGCCCGGCGTGGAGATGCCGATTCTCTGCTCTTTACCAGAGCCTAGTCGGCGCGGGCGTTCGCATTTGTGGGCGCGCGCTCGCCTCGATCGTTGCTGGCACGGAAGTGGGCGCCGCAGCCTTCTGAGGAGCCTTTTGGCAATCACCACGGCGTGTTCATACGTTTCTCTCTCTCTCTCTCTCTCTTTCTTTCTTTCTTTCTTTTTTTCTCTCTCTCTCTCTCTCTTTCTCTATCTATCTCTCTCTCTCTCTCTCTTTCCTTTCACATTTTTATATATATATATATATATATATGTAATTGACCCTGGGAAGTGAACAGTTTGGGCGTACGACGCGGAAAAGGGACGGGGGCAAGGGGCAGTGGCGGCTTTACTGTGAAGGCAAACGTTTAACAGAGTGCCTGGGTCGTTTTCCAGAGTCCGTGGGGATAGTTAGGGTGATCTTGGGGGGCTTCTTGGGGGGCCTTTCTGGCCCACACGGGTGCGTCTTGGGGCCTCTTGTGGGTCTCTTGTGGGGACATGGGCTGCCCTTTCGACCTGGATTGTTTCACCTCGGGCTGGCGAACTTGGAGAGAGCCACATGTGGCCGCAGGGAAAGGGGGAGCTTATAATGGAAAAGCGTATTCCAGGGCACCCCCAGACGACCACCCAGAAACTCCCCCATACATGCGCCGACAGGGTCGGCGGATTCGTATAAGGGACTGGGGCCACAGGTTCCCTGGCCGCAGCCCCGACGTAAAATGTGGTGGGACCTCGGTATCCCGCGGTCCGAGAGAGTTCCCAAGAGTCCCCTGGGAGGTAATCATTTTTGCCTTCCAGCATTTTTTCAGGATTTCAACATTCTCGTTTTTGGTCTTCCGAGCGTCCAAGATAGTCTGAATGACTCCCACGATCGCCCCAAGACGGCCCAAGAAGATCCCCAGCTAGCCCCGAGACTGCCCAAGAGGGTCCCCAAACGGTGTGCACTGGAGCCGCGTACGCCCTTATGCACAGACGTAGCGCGCGTGTACGCAGCATGGTGGGGTCCCTCCAGGGACCTCTCGCGGCCGAGTCGTCCTGCCCCTTGCTCCAAGCGCTAACCCAGGGTTCCGCTCTCCTACCCGCAGCGCCGCGCTGCCTCTGCCTCCCCCTCCCGTCTTCCCCCTTTCGGACTGCGTGGTGCTCCACACTCTGTCGCCCCCTCCTTTGGGCCGCGGCCAGCCTCCCGTCGCTTCGGGTTTCCGCCCGGTCACTGTTGCAACCCTCGTCGGTGTCGTTCGTCCGGTACTGTCGTCCCCGTTCTCCGGACGCTGTCTCGATTTTCTCACTCCCTACCCTGCCCGGCTGCGCGCGCTGGTTCGGTGCCGAGTGCTCTACTTGCTCCGCCTCGTCGCTGCGCGCGAGGCCGCGACCGCCAAAAGTGTGCGCAGCATGCGTTCGCAACTGCACCCGTGCGCATGCGCCCACGATTAGTGCGCAGTCCAATGTGTGCAAACGGAATTGACGCCGATATCTCTTTGGTGTTTTGGTGTTAGGCAGACTGGCTCCAGTACGGGTGTCGGACACCCATAAGAACACACACGCGAGCCTCCGCTTTTACACGAGTGCGCTATGCATCCATACGTGCACATCTGTGAGCATGCACATGCTGGGACCTAGCCAGGCGAACGCCTGCCCGCGCATCTGGTACTCCTCGCGCACCCACAGCCAGCTGAAGCAGGCCAGGCCATGCATCGAGCTCCAATCTTTGTGCCAGTCGATAAACCTGCCATGACATGCGAGTCGTCTCTGGGCAGAGGCCTGCTGAGTTGTGCTTGTTATCCTTTGCTCCTCACCGTTCCCGCGAAATCATATCGCAATTTGCTGCTGGCCTTATCCATGCACGCAGGATGATGGTAATCATATGGGATGCAGAGACTGATCAGGAGGAGTGAGATAAGTAGGTAGAGGCGGGTGAAGGGAACGAGATAGTCAGCCAGAGTGTGCAGTGGGAAATGGGACACCATAAGGCCAGTGACGTAGCAGATGATGTTTTCTACCGCCCGCCGCATTGCCGGTTCATGACGCGCGGGGAGCAAAATGCACGCACGGGCCTCGGAAAAAGGACGCAGACCCGTTGAGCAAGCTCTGTGCAAGCACCTACGTATCCTGTGTTCTCTCCCCGTGCAGCTTTCAGTGCAACGGGCTGGTCGGAACACACCCTGTCATTCCACGCGGCGATCGTGTCTATTCCTCAACATGGACGGCCTTTCCTCGCTGACGAGCTGTTTCGCCGTCTCCCTTTATCGTGCGGCGTTGATTTCGGGTTGCACGTAAGTGCTATGGAAAGGCCCAAGCGCATCCGAGGCCCCCGTCCTGATTTCCTTGATCTTCGTGCGCCGCACAAGGGGGATCTTGGGAAGGCGCAAGGAGGGAGGTGCAGGAACGGGGAATGAGGGAACGGAACGGAAGGGACAGGAGGGTCAAGAGGCAAGAGGGGAAAGGAGGTGGGCTGAAAGGGAAGGAGGGAGGGAAGGGATGATATAATCTCGAGGCGCCTCCAGCCGTGGCAGCGAGGCCGCCCCGGGAGGCCCGCAAATAGTACACGCAAGAACACCGTGCTCCTTGACGATGCGGGTCAGAGGGACTGAGTGGCTGCTTTCGGTGCGGATCTGAGGGCCGTGCAAGGTGGTGCTGTATGGTGTGGGACCATCGGAACTCATACATGCTGGGCTGTCCTCGGGCATGCAGGGCCTGCGGGTTCGTCTGGACCTCGCTATAGTGTTGGAGCTGTACACGCTGTGGGCGGCGGGGGGGGGACCGACGCAAGTTCGACGTGGAGAAGGACGCTCTTGATCAGGAGGGCGGTGGAGGAAGGAGGAGGAGGGTGGGGATAGAAGATGCGAGCGGGGTTGAGGATCAGAAGGACACATGTTGAGTATGACGAGGAGGTGGGAGATGGAGGTGGATCCAAAGGACAAGGAGGTGGAGGAGCATCCGCCGGAGGAGGGTGGCGATGAGGATTAGCAGGTGGGACGAGGACGATGAGGGCAAGGAGGAGGAGGAGGAGGAGGAGAAGGAGGAGGAGGAGGAAGGCGAGGATGCTGGGGATTATGATGACATTGCTCGGTTGCACCAGCCCCTAGAGCTTTTTGTGTAATTGCCTGGATGCTCCTTCGGAAGGGCAAGAGGCAGCAAGGAGTGAGCCCAGCACAGTCACGACCTCCAATCCACACAACTATCAACAGCACCAGGACAACCTGACAAAGCAACCACGAATCCTTGACGATAAAGCCAGCTTTGTCAACACCTTCGCGAGGATCAACCGCTTGGAGGAAGCTCTGGCTCAATTCGTAACATATATGGGGCGGAGAACCACTCCCACCGCAGAAGAAGCGACCGACCCTCTGCAGCCTCACAACCCCAAGGCATACGCCCAGCTGGCATTGGCTCACGTGACTCACAACGACCACGATCAGATGCGCGCGGATCTTCACGCTTTGTTCATCGACCACACCGACCAAACGCCAGCCACCGACCACATCGAACCAAGCAAACCTGGAGACTTGCGGACGCCAACGACTCATCCGCAGGGTGAAGGGCAAGAAGACCCAGTGGGGCAGCACCACCGACAGGCCGACAACGCCGAGCTCGGTACGACGACTGAAGACGACAAGGGGCGGCAGCCGTGGCCATCTTACGAAGGCGCGTGCCAACTCGACCGACTCGACAACGACCCCAGGTGAATCAGGCGACTCCCCCCTGATCACCAACAACCCTGAGGCGCCAGCCTCAGGATGGGACCAGCCGAACGGCGGCCCACCAGTGCGTCACCTCTCACATAGCAGTTTTGACCAGTTTTGCTCTGAGGCAGACATGTCTTCGCACCAGCCGCTCCATACCTGTTCCCATCTCGGCGTTATCCTTACGCCAAGACGTACGCACTCACCGACATCATCGGCAGCAACACAGCTGGTTGAAATTACGCGAATCCCCTCTCCAGAGGCAGTCTGAGGACAGTGGGCCACCTACCTACCTCTACTTCGGCGGCAGCAGCAAGCCACGCGCCAGACGCGCGACACAGCTCTCGTTGATATGCCGATGTGGGTCCCGGAGCGGGCTTTCTCACCCACGCAGGCTGCATCAATCGACGCACATGATATGTGGGCCCCTACGGGGCCTTCTCACCCACATGCGGGACGAGTGAGTCACATCGTGAAGGCGCCTTCCACCTCCAACCTTCGCTCCCTCCCAGCTCACCTTCCTGAAGTCCCCCTCCCCCCGCTTCATCTCGCTAACCTCCCACCACCCCTCTTTTGTGGCGGGGGAACGGGCGGTGTACCTGGGCAGGGGGCGGGTACAAACTACCGCTGGCCGATCTTGTAAGGGCCAGCGCGGCCGCGGCCACAGCGCATCTGGCATCATTCCACAACCTTGACTTAGCCTCCCTCGCCAGAGCCGCAGCCACGGGTTGCGCAACTAAAGGTGGGTTTTGGGAATCCGATCACGGCGGGGTGGAGGGGTCACGTCAACCGTCACAGCGCCGCCGCCACGGAAGGCATAAACCTCCCCCACGCACGTTGGAGATCCCCCAAGCGGCCCCCACTTCCAATATCTGGGCACCCTGCTCCTGCGTTGCAGGGGAGGGTGCCAGTCGCGGGAATGGGGGTCGCTTCGGGGATTTCCTATGTGCAGGGAGAGAGGTATTTATGCCTTCCCCTTGGCGTGTGTGGCCTGGCCACGCAGCCCTAGGCGAGCGTGGCGCTATGCCACCGCCGGGAAGGCCCAAACCTCCCTCACACTCGGTGGATCCCCTACGCCTAGTAGCAGGCGAGGGATCGCGCCGCTGGCCTCGGGGACGCCTCTGGGGGACTTCTTCTGTGAGCAGAGGGAGCGGCGAGCGTGGCCAGTGCGCGCCGCCGCCGCAAACGCCTGGGCGCCGCCTGCTTCGCCGCGCCACTGCCACGCCGGTTACCCCACTCCCGCCCGTCCCTCGCCGCCACGTCTCACCACATCTCGCGCCGCTTTGGCGCTTTCAGCCGTGTCCCTGCCCTCCCCACCGCGGCGGCTGCCGCGCCGCCTGGGACAGCTCGCCGCAGCCTGCAGCCGCCGCCTAGTGAACGGGGTGGATTTTTAACAGTAGGCGACCGCCGCGCCACACTTGGCCTCCTGCCGTGTTTCTGCTACCACCGCAGTTGCCACGCTACCTAGGACAGCCCACCGCAGGTCCTACTGCAGCAGCTGCCACGCCGCCGAGGACAGCGCGTGCGGCTTCGCAGCCGTCATTTCGAGGACGGGGTGTGATTTCAGCATAGGCGCGCCGAGGGGCCGGCCAGGTTTCTGCCACCTTCACCGCTGCAGCTGGATGCCACCTAGGACAGCTCCTGTAGTCTCGCAGTCGCCACCTAGAGGATGGGGAGTGACACTGCATCATCGGCGACCGCCGCACTCGGCATGATCGCGCAGCCTCGACGGTCTGGTCTAGCCATGCCTCCGCGACCAGTCTCCATCTCTTTC
>CAUYUJ010002470.1:398713-433713 GCA_963575745.1 Prorocentrum cordatum
TTGGGAGACGAAACATAATATCAGTAATCGTAATTATAATATTATCAGTGGTACGCATATTAGCGCTAGCCATACTAATAATGTTCGGTCACTCATACTAGTACAACCATCCATCTTCATAATACTAATACGGTTACTAATAAGAAACATGAGCATGTTAATACGAACGATACTACTTATATAAAGACGAAGAGTAACACTATCAAGAAACACATTACTAACAATAGCACTAATACTACAACACATGAACCATACGAATAACCACACTTATCATATGAAGAAGACTCATAATAAGCTTACTAATGATAATAATAACAATAATATGGGTCGCCATATCTAAGAATGATAAGACTAATGAACATATTACGAATAATAAGAACATTATTGACACTAACAATAATAATATTATGAACATTAATGATACTACGACTCGTAATGACAGTATGAACACTAACCATATCCATTCTAACAATACTAATAGTCCTAATAAGAAGACGAAAAAGGAGGAGAAGGAGGAGGAGGTGGAGGAGGAGGAGGAAAAGGAAGAGGAGGAGGAGGAGGAGGCGGATGAGGAGGAGGAGGAGGAGGAGGAGGGCGAGGGCGAGGATGATCGGCTTTCTTAGGGCCTCGTGTTTTCTCGTTGAGGTCTTTTCGGCATGTCTGAGGGCTTCTGGAGCCGTCTTGGGACGCATCTGTTGGCGAGCTCGTCGCACCCAGGGCCCAGGGGGAGGGGGACAGCCAGACATCTGACACGCCTTTTCGCCCCTGGCAAGGGGGGTCGCCCGATTTCCCAACGCGGACGTTCAGAGGTCTTGGCCCTGTCCCCAGGACGTTTTTTGATCCTGAATCGTTTTTTGATGGTCCACCACGTAAAGGCCCTCCATAGGCCGAACACGAACAGACATGTTCTGCAGTTTTTTCACAATGTGAGGCGGTCTTGGGAGGAATGTGATCTGCGAGCTAAGCAAGATCATGTGCACGACCTCGGTCCTGGATACTCGACCCGAACATGCTCACAATCGGATCCCGCGCCCCTTCGGGGTCTATCCCGGCCATTTTTTCGAGCCGCGTCCACCCGTTGGGATGAGAAACTCCAGGAACGCCCGAAAGCCTCCGAAACGAAGACGCCGTCGTGGACCCTCGATCTTCAACCTTCCACCTCGTTGCTCGACGAGGGATGTGATACACGAGCTGAAGAAGACCACGTGCGCGACCTCGAGCGTCCTAGGGCCTTGGGCTTTCCCCAGGACGGGCGTTCCACCCTGAGTCGTTTCTCATACGGTCCAGGGGCCTGGGGAGGGCCCGTGGCGGTCCAAAGCAGCGAAAACCCTCCAGGGCCCCTTGCCTCCTCGAGGACCCTTGTCTTCATGCTGACCTCCTCCTGTTCGTCCTCCTCGTGTCTGCCTGCCTGAGGTGATCCACGAGCTGAAGAAGACCACGTACACGACCTCGAGCGTCGTGCTGGGCTCGCGGCAGCACTTCTGCATCCACTCCTCGGCGAGCTCGCCCGCCCCGCTCCCACATTTTCCTCCTCAATCTCCTCCTGCCTTCCCTCCTGCCTCCTCCCTCCCTCCTCCTCCTCCCTCCCTCCTCCCTCCTTCTCCTTTTTTTAGGCCTCTGGCTCGAGCGGTTGACGGCTGGATCCGCGCCACGCCCGGACGCGCCGCCCACCCGCGGGCCGCCATTCAAAGCGGGCGTCACGCCTGCTCTTCCTCAGCATCCTCCTCTATCCTATCCTCGGAGGCCTCGACCCGAGCCGTCCTGGCACCGTGCACAGCGTAAGCAGAGAGTTTTGGATCGGGTGCTTTTACGCTAGGGCAAAGCGAAAGCAAACATGGGGATGCATCATTCCTCGCAGCATCAGTCTCGCTTGTCGACGGCTCCTCCGCCGAACTCGTACGCCACGCGGCTTCTGGAAGGTCACTTCTCTCCGCCGATGGATCAGCGAGCGCACCAAATGTAGGTCCCCTGCGCGTCTGTGCAAATTGGAATAACTTTTGCATGGTGCTGCCAGAGTTGCCGCCGCCAATGTCAAGCGCATGAGCATTCTTGCCCTGTCTACTTCTCCCCAGGGGGTGCAGGGCTTTGGGCCTGCTGCGTTCACAGTCTACACCCCTTCACCTCGACGTCATCGCAGCCTGGGCGGCTCTCTACGGCATCCTGGCGCCTCCCCCCGAAGTCCTCAGCAACGGGATTGGCTGCTCCGCCCACGCCCTTGTCCTCGGATGGACGTCCGTCTGAACCACAAGAGCCCACACTGCCTAGTGATGAGTCTAACACGACCCAGCAGACTCCAGGGCAGGTGGGCCTCCAACCTAGAGTGCCCAACGGAGATGATATGGCTTTCGCAGCTGCGGTTACCCCTAGGGCGACGCCCAAAGCCTCGGCAGGCGCGCCGCCAAGGCCATCGCCGCAGGCCCAGGGGCAATTCGTCGAGCTCATCGACCTATCACCCAGCAGCCAGGGCTCTGCAGTGGCGACTTCTGGCCCTACCTAATCCTTTTCGATCCGCCGTCCCCAGCTCGTCCTCGCAGCGTCAATTTGGGGAGCCTCGTAATTAACAATCAGCATCGCCTTTCAGAACCCTCCCGGATTTAGATCCCGAGTTAGTCTTTCAGCAGAGCTGCCTCAGTTCTCCTCGATCAGTCCGATTCAAGCGCAGCAGCACTCGGCACGCATTCCACCTCCGTCTGATCCAGGGCAGCTCGAACAGCGCCGTCAAGCCCTCGAGTTGGCAACCTGATTTTGTACTACCGCTCGGCGCTTGTTCTTGGGCACACTCAGAACCGCTTCTCGGATATCCGAAAAATGGCGGTGGTGTGTTTTCAAATTCGCAAAGCCAGGGATCCACGTGTCAAAGTGCAGGGGCAAGAAACCATAGTCAGCTCTCTTTCGGATTCCGATGCGGCCATGGGTTCCCTGCCCTCGCAACTTGCGGGTCCAACGGTGTCGGAGACTCCCAACCGCCTGGGGCATCATTTTTACAACACTCCCGAAGTTGGCTCCCGTCCACATTCCCTATTGCGGTAAGCCATCTCGGTACTTGGATCTCTCCCAGCAAAGACCAGGCCAATGACTTTATTTAATCGCTTCGCTCATTCCGCCAGCCCTGGAGCGCTATTTGGGGCCTCTTGGGGCCGCCTTAGGGGCCTCTTGGGGGCTTCTTGGGAGCGTCTTGGGGCTCCTTGGCGGCGTCTTGGGCCCCCTGGGGCCTCTTAGGGGGCTCTTGGGGGCCCCTTGGACCGGGAGGGGGGTAGTCGATTGCAGCCACCCCCTCGGAGGCCACGATCCTCGTGAGGGGTGGTCAAAACATACCCGTCAGGCCGGCACCCCCGTCAAGGACGTCCTGGAGAACCCTTGGTGCAAGATGAAGGAGGGAAAGATGGCACGTATTGGGCATGGTCCAAATTCCCCTTTCGCCCCATTGCTAGGGGAAGGGAGCACACAGCACGAGAGGGAGGACAATTCAGGCTACGTTCGCATTCCAGCAGAAGAGGCAGAGGAGGAGATGGAGGAGAACGAGGAACGCATCCAGGAGCAGCCCCAGGGAGAGCAAGTCACCATGCAGGGGATCGCGGCCCTTCTGAAGGAGCAGCTGGGCCCCATGACTACTGCAGTGGATGGGCTTCGCAGCGACTTCTCCAAGCTGGACGTGCGTTTGGGCAATATGGAAAAACGCTTGGACATGAACGACCTGAGGGTTGACAAGCTCGAGAACATATGCAAGCATATCGAGCAGACGGCGTTTCCAACCATGGACGCTGTGGAGGCCAAGATCCGCAATTACGTCGAGGAGTTCATGACCAAAGAAGCGGGGCAGAGCTCCGGGGACAATCTGCCCTCCACACCTGGGGTCGCGGACAAGCGCGCTCTGAGCATGGTGGCTGGAAATCTTGATGCGCTGGAGAACCTCGAGAAGGCCACGGCATGGCTGCATGACAAGCTCGCTGACATGGGCGGGCCTGCGCCAGACAAAATCTACGCCAAGGGGGAGTTCAAGGGCATCCTATTTGCCGAGTTCCCCAGCCGGACTTCCCGAGACAACGCAGTCGATCTTCTACGTCGGGCTAGCCTCAGGAGTGGGGAGGAGAATGTTTGGGCTAGCCAGGACCGTTCGCCAGCGGACCGGGCAGCTCGCAACTTTTGCCTGGGGCTCAAACGAGTTCTGAAGGATGAGTGGTCGGTGCCGTACAAGGTGTCCGTGGACGGCGATTCCCGCTACCTCGTAACTGTCGGAGGGGAGCGCGCTCTCACAGCTAGGGTCGACGGCTTCAACGTGAGCTACGACTGGCAGGGGGCGTGGGCTACGTGGGACACGTTGCACAACAACCCCCGCATCCAGGAGTTGAGCCAGAAGTCGCGCGAGCTCCTGGCCCGGGCGTCCCAGGGCATGAAGGGGGGGAGCGCCGGACAGGGGTTGCAAAAGGGTGCCGGAAGGCGCCCGGATGAATAGGAAACGGCCCCCAGCCTAGTTTCACCGGCAGTCGGCACTACTGCCAATATGAGCCCAAATCGATTAAGAATTCAGTCCGCAACATCGCAGACCACATGTACATGCACATGCATCCCAAGTACTAGCCGTGGTTGCGGGAGCCCTGGCTTTCGAGGTGGGCTGCTGCACCCATGTAGAAATATTGAGACCATTTGTGGCCACGACGACAACTCTGTAATTACAGACTACCGTGGTGGACAGCTACAACCTCGCGGAGTCGATGTCGCAATAGGACTGTGGAATGTGGAGGGGATGACTGAGACAAAATTGGTTGAGCTTCAAGAACACATGAGCGCGCTCGATATCGACATCCTCGCCCTCCAGGAGACGCACAAGAACGAGTCGGTGCATAGCGTTACTGACGCCGGGTATCTGCTTATCCTGTCCGGGGACCCAGACGACGAGGAGTCCGCCGGCGTTGGCTTCCTTATCTCGCCCCGGCTCCGTAGAAGCGTCATTGGCTTCAAGTTGGTGTCGTCCGGGATCGCGCTCGTGAAGCTCTTTTGAAGTCCGGCAAGATTTCCATAACAATTTGCACAGTGAGTTACGTGCTATTTCGGGGAGGGACCGGGCGCTAATTCTGGGGGATTTCAACGCTAGGCTTCATAGAAGATTTGCTTCCGAGGAACAGCATTTAGGTGAATACATATTCGGCGCGCCTACGGCGCAGTGCAACCCATCCTCCAACCGGAGCCTCTTGCTGGAGCTGTGCGGCAATAACGATTTGATTGTCAGTGATACTTCCTTCGAGCACCCGCCAGAGCTCCAGATTACATGCTACAACATTGGGTCGCAACCCGGGGACCCAGCAATGCCGGAACATTTTGGGCAGATCGATTTCTTGTTATGTTGCGAGCGGTACGCATCTTGGGTTCAGGATGTGCGGAGTTGCAGGGGTGCGGCATTGGACTCGCGCCATTTTCTTCTCATATGCCGTACCTGTCTTGCGATGCCCAAGGTGAGTAATGATCGCGTCCACAAGCCGGACTTGTCTGCGCTCGTTTCTGGGCAGATGGAAGAGGAGTTCTGCGAGTGTTTCTCCAAGCGCATGGGCGGTGGCAAGGGCGCAGAGCAGCCCCTCGACGACCTGAATTCGGACATCGTCGAGTCTTTTGCTTTTGCGGCCAGCGCTTGCTTGCCGACGGCGTCGGCGACGAAGCGCCATCCATGGATTAGCGAGTTCACTCTGCAAGTGATCAAATTGCGGAACGACGCCCGGGCGAAGGGAGACCTCCCGGCAGAGAAACGTCTGCATGGCCGGATCAAGGCTCCTGTCGAGAGCGACAAGAGCCGATGGCTGGACGATCGCCTTGCGCATGGTGATTGGAACGAGGTGCGGAAGTTGAGATATAGCAGGTCTGCCACCCCAGGCCGGATGAGGGACGCACGTGGGCAAAGTGTGCACAGCGACCGGCGGGCAGAGACTTTGGCAGAGTACTTCGCCAAGGTGCAGTGGGCTGCGTGCCCTACGGCAGCAGTCGATGAGCCTGATCCTCTGGGCCTGGCGCTCCCAGTCGCTCTGGGGCCCATCACGGAAGAGGAGGTGTATTCGGCAGGCCGCGCCCTCAAGCGCAACAAAGCCCCGGGCAAAGACTGCGTGCCAGCCGAATTCTGGAAAGCCGTATGCAGACGGAGCACGCCGGCTTGCAAGTGGGCAGTGCTCTTGTGCAACCGGTGCTGGACAGAGGGATCCGTGCCCGAAGCATGGCATGAAGCAGTGGTAACAGCGATATTAAAAAAAGGCGACGTGGCGGACTGCGCGAATTACCGGCCGATGTCGCTCCTATCCATCGGTTGCAAGCTGTACGGTTCGATTTTGCTTTCTCGTCTTAAGCGGGCGGGCGCAGAGAACCGCATCTCGGACACCCAGTTCGGCTTCCGCTCCGGCCGCGGGACGACGGACGCGATGCTCGTTGCCAGGCGGTTGATCGAGAATGTGTTAGACACGCAGAACGGGATATTGATTTTGCTGGCGCTGGATTGGGCGAAGGCTTTTGATAGCGTGTCACCTGACAGGCTTGTCCAGGCGCTAGTGCGTTTTGGGGCACCGGCGCAGTTCGCTGCAGCAGTCAAATCAGTTTACACCAACCGTCGCTTCAGTGTCCGAGAAGCCGGAAACACTTCTGAGACGCGAGCGCAGGAGTTTGGAATATCTCAAGGATGCCCTTTATCGCCCTTCCGGTTTTCCATCATCATGACCGTCTTGATGCATGACGCCAAGCGCCGCTTCGCGCAGACTGGCCTCCAACAACGCCCAGGCCTCCCCATCAGTGAATTGATGTGTGCCGACGACACCCTTTTAGTTGGCGCAGACGAGGACTACGTACACAAGCTGATGGAGTGCGTGCGGCGGGCCGGGGGGCAGTATGGACTGGCATTCAACTGGGGGAAATTGGAGATTTTGTCCGTGAGCTGCCAGACAGCGATGGCGACGCCAGACGGCATGAACATCTTACAGAAGACTCATCTTGTGTATTTGGGTGGACTTCTCAGCAATGACGGCAGTGTCGGCCCCGAGCTCAGCAGGCGATTAGCCGTGGCCAGCAAGGACTTTGATGAATTGTGTAGAATATGGAAGCACGTGAGAATAAGCTTGCAGAAAAAGGTGCGCATCTTCGAGTCTTGCGTGGTTTCGATGCTGTTATATTGCCTACGCACCATCTGGCTGAACAAGGCGGAGCGAGACAGATTGGACGCATTCCAAGCACGATGCTTGCGGAAACTGTCCGGCACCCCGCACTCCTACATCAGCCGGGTGAGCAACGCTTCCGTGCGGCATACGTGCAGAAGGTATGCTTCAAGTTCTCTCTTGTCCTACCGCCACTTCGCACTCGTAGGTGGCATTGTCCAGCTCCCAGACGGCAGCCCAATCAGGAGGTGTATCTTTGAGCCCGGCACCGCCGATTTGGCCCGCCTGGGCGGGCGCCGCAAGCGTGGCAGACCAAGAAATACGTGGACGCGTTGTGTTTTTAGCATGGCGTGCGAATTAGCTGGCGGCAAAGACGCCCTGCGCCAGATATGGCAGGATGGCCGGATGGCAAGGCGCGCCCGCGCAAAGCGCTTCTGCCTTCAGCCACTAGCTGTTCAGTCCCCTTCCTCCTCCTCCTCCTCCTCCTCCTCCTCCTCCCCCTCCTCCTATGCTTAGCGCGCTTGCCGTTTCACCCAATTGTCTAGTATGTCTCACATCTTCTGCCGACGCACCTATGTTGTGCATGGCGTCTGTCTGTCTGTCTGTCTGTCCCTTGGGGGTCGCCTGGGACCCGGCCGGGACCCGGCCGGGGATCGGCCGGGGATCGGCCGGGTACTTTTCGTCCGGGGGCCCCCGGGGGCCGCCCCGCGCGCGCGAACTAGAAATATTGTTAAGTAGTTACCGGAGATCTTAGCACGCCTCTGGCCCGTTGGGCCAGCGAATTTAGAGGAGGAGAGGCTATGTAGCACCCCCGCTAGCATGGCAAGCCCACATGGCGTGGGTGGGCAGGGATCTTCCAATTGCGCTTTACATGCGAGATCATGCTGCTCCCATTGTCACACGTGAATTCATTTTCAGCGGATTGCAGCTAAACCCTCCCTTGCCCTTCCCAGGCGCCTCGATAATGGTGCTGGGCGTCTTTTCATGGGGATATTTGCTCCCAGTGCTGTGGCTTTCCCAGTGGCCCTCTGCGCCTCGGATCGCGCGCCCCTGCTGGGCCAACTTGTCCGCAACGCCACTGTGGCGGCCTCCCCTATTTCAAAAGCGGCCAAAGGCCGCTCTCCCTACAACGGCCGAATATCGGCTGCCACGCAATCACTCATGGATCGGCGGGTAGAAACGCTTGGGGCCCTCGCCAGAGCTCGGCGCCGAGCTACTGATGCCAAGATCTCACTGGTCGTGCTGGCCTGGCGCAAAGTATCGAAGTACCGCGGGCGTTTTTGCCGCTCGGGCGCAGTGCAGTGCAGGGCCGCAGAGGGCCTTTGGGCCATTGAGGTGCTCTGAGGCCTCTTATAGATTTTCCAAGCGTTACACCTACTTCGAGACACGGCCAGTCAACTTTACGCATGGCTAATTGCCTCCACCGATCCACTGCGCCAGGGCAGATTGCGTTCGCGGAATAAGCTTACTTATTCTGTCCGCTCTATCCCTCCTTTCCACGATCCCCCCCTCGAGGGGAGGTGGGCGTCGCCTGGGGGAGAGGCTGGGGGAGATGTTTGCCGGGTGCAAAGGACGCGTGGCGATGTCCAGGGAATTGTTCCTTCAGCGTTTTTACTCTGCCATTCGAGCGTCGCTGGAGATAGTTGCTCTTCGCTATCTCGAAGGGGTAGTTGCGTCGGTTTAAGATGCCTGGCAGCATGCGCAATTCAGGGGGGCATTTGCCAAACGAGGGTCAATCGGAGTTTGCGCGAAGAAGAGGCTCTGGACAAATCCGCTCCCCATCCTGCCAGACCCGATGGCACTGCCCACTTCGGATCCAGAGGTAGCCGCTCTCTACGGCCATTCCATCTCGAACGTTCCGGAATGTCTCAGTGTGGACTTTCCCCCCATCGCCTTTCTCACCTCGGCAGAGGTCGTGCGATCTTATGCTAGGGCCACCTCCTCTGCGGCCAGCGCTGACGGCGCCCCAGAGCATTTCGTCGGACTTATGCACGAGTGCGGGCGCGGGCTTATTTTCCCGTTCGCGTGAAGGCGTGTTTGTGTGTTTCAGCCAATATTAGCCTGGCACGGGGGCTTCGACTTTGACGTGTATATTGGCTCGGGTAACCCGGCCAACATGTCCCGCTCTAGATCAGTCCTTGCCTCCTCGCACCTCCCCAAACGGCGCCGCGCCTGGCTCAGACGACACAGTGTGCAGTATATGCCAGGCTACGCTGGCCACGCAGTGCGGCGGCATGAAAGGCAGGGGTGCATTTTTTTTTTTTTTTTTGTTCCCCCCCCCCCCTCCTCTCTCTCTCTCTATCTCTCTCTCTGTCTCTCTCTCTCCCTCTCTCTCTCTCTTTCCCTCTTCTCTCTCCCTCTCTCCTTGTCGGGGCGCATCGAGCGCGCAAGCGTGGCGCGCCTCTTCGGCGCGCGTCTTCTTAGACGCCGTATCGGCTTTTTACCGTGCAATCAGGCAGCTCTTTTGCTACTGCTCGGGCTCCAAGGCTAACTCCCCCATCTCAGCCCCTCGCTGGAAGTTCGGGGCCCAGCTGCCGAGCAGGCCTTGCTGGAAGAGATTGCCCAGTCTCCTCCAATATTCGCAGAGGCGGGTCTCCCGGGTCATCTCGCACTCATTTGCGACGCGTGTGAGCGCGCGTTGGCTTTTTGCCCGGGAGTCATTGCGATTGCAGGTGCTCTGGGGGGCGCCATCCCAGGGCAACGGCCTGTAGACGTGCTGTTCATGTCTTCATGGGCCTTGCCAGTGAGGCAACCTGCCCAGATTTAATGGAATCTCCACTTGCCTGCTTCGTGCGCAGAGTAGCTGTCTCCAATTCAGATCTTCACCGCCACTCGACTTGCCCTGCTCCTTTCTTCTCCCCCCCATGCGTGGCGCCGCTCCTGGACTTCTGTTTCTTCGATTATGCGGCCTACGCCTTTGTTGGAGAGGCAGAGCCTCTCCTTCAGGCCATCCCAGTCATCGTTGGACTCACCGCAGATGCATGCGCGATATCAGGCGTGAAGCTGAATTTGCAGGTCAACGCGACTAACTGCGTGGCCCAAGTCAGGGGCGAGGGCTCCGCTAATGCCAAGCCGTTATTGTGGGGCCCCTCTTCCCACAGCGGTTCCTTTCAAGTTTTCCCATTTATCGCTGCTAAGTTGTGTCCCACTTCGAGGACATATCTTGATTTGGGCACTTTGATGGATGAGAGATGCTCTGTCGGACCAGAGCTAGTCCACATGAGACACGAAGCCCGCAAGGCATGGAATCATTTTAGCTATCAATTCCTCAGGCATTCATCCTACCCCTCTCTTGGAGCAGCTGCGCTTCCTGGGCCCCCTCTATTTGGCTGGGCATCGGTGGTCGCTCGCATCCAGCATCAAAAGGCATATTTCCGATATTGCCCGCTGCTCCGCATGTCCTACAACCTCCGGCTCCCGAGCCTTTGTCGTGCAGCGCTTCTGTCTGCTTCGACTCTCTTCCCTGCGCGGCATTTCTCTCCAGTGACGGCCCGCGTTTTCATTGGGGGGCAGAGAGTCTCTGCGAGTGCCCCAGGAGGCGGCTGGCAAGATTCACCGGCTCCCAGGGGCGGGTAGATGGAGGTCTGCACTCCAGGCCAAGAAATTGTCAACGGGGCCCGCGCCGTTTTTTGCTGCTTTCTTCGCATTTTTTTTCATTCGCTGAAGCGCATGCCCTTATCATCTCGTTGGAATGCGCTCTTACTCCCGCGGCCGCGAGACTGCGTGTCCCTCTGGCGAGATTACCTCAGGGCCCTCCTCTCCTTCCAGCTTTGCCTAAACGGCCCTTTGATCCTGCGGGGGAAAGGGACTCGGCGGCTAACTTGGGCCTGCCTGAGCGCATATATATTTCCATATATATATATACACACATATATCTGTATACATATGTATACATGTATGTATGTATGTATATATATATACATATATATATATATATATATATATATACATATATGTATATTATTGCCGATAGGTCTTTATCCTAAATCTCCCAGAACAAGTTCTTTATGTCCTCTCAATGGACACTGCCATTGATTCTGTCGAAGGCGACCTTGCCAACCCTGGCGCTGTCTAGTGGCCATTTGGCCCATTCCGCCACCGTGCCTGGGTTGTGGGTCAGGTCTCGGGGGGACTTCTTCGGGTCTCTTCGGGGCGCTCTCGGGGGCCTCTTGGGGGCTGTCTTTGGGCCTCTCGGGGGCCTCTTGGGGGCCTCTTGGGGGCCTTTTGGAGCTTCCTGGGGGCCTCTAGAGGCCCTGGGGGCCTCGGGGGCCTCTTGGGGCCTCCTGGGGGGCCGTCGGGGCCGAGAGCTTGAAATGTTCGTTCGGGTTCCCCATCTGGGCCCCCTCTCGGGTTCGTCATTTGGGCCCTTCTGGGCCGCCCTGGGCGCCTCTTGGGCCGCCTTGGGGCCCTCCTGGGCCGTCTTGGGGGGCCTCTGGGGCCGACTTGGGGCGATCTTGGGGGCCTCCTGGGCCGTCTCGGAGCGTCGGGGAGCTGCAAGGCCGAACATCTTCAAAAACCTTAGGAACATCAGTGATTTTTGCTTCTTGGGGTCCTCTTGGGACGCCTCTTGGAACGCACTTGGGTCGTCTCTGGGGCCTCTTGGGCCGTGTTGAGGCGGTCCTGGGCGAAGTGGGGCACTCTTGGGCCTTCTCGGAGGCATCTTCGGCACTCGGGCGAGATTCTCGGGTTCGTGTTGGGCCGGCTGCGTAAGGGTCGCGCGCGACGCGCCTGGGGCGTCCTGGGGGGTCCCGGGGACTCCCGGGGAATCCCAGTGAATCTGATGGGCTTGTTTTCCACCACCACTACCACCATGAGGTGGGGGGGGAGGAGGAGGAGTACGAGGAGGTGGGGGAGGACGTGGAGGAGGAGAACCCCCTCCCCCTCCAACTCATGGTGGTGGTGGTGGAAAACATGCCCATCAGAATCCCCGGAAATCCATAGAAATTGTCGTGAATGCAACCGGCGGCCGGGGCCCTGAAAGCCTTCTCGAACCATGCGACTTTGATCTTCTCGAGGCTGCGTGAGCTTAGGCCCTTCGCTGCGGCGGATCTCTCTTTGGCAGCAGCGCATTTATGCTTTGTGAGTAATTGCATCGGGTGGCCCTCCATGCGAAACGTTCTCCGCTGCCAGATTGCGTGGCCGCGGGCCTCTCCTCTTGCGCGCGTCGAATATTCCTGTGGCATTAAGGATGCCGCAGAGAGGCAGTCCAAACATCTCCAGGTAGCCAACCTACTTCTCTCTCTTATGGTCATGCTTGTCGCTGCTCATTTAGCAGCAGGTATTTCGGCATGGATGGGGCGCCCCATCGCGGCTCACTGGGCGCCGAGAGTGATCGCCAGCTGGGGCTGGAGGCCTCCAAGCCGTACAAGTGCCATCGGTTTTGATCAGCGCCAATAAGGCCCCCACTTGGATCGTATGCGTCAGAATTCTTTCCTTCAGCAATATAACTCAACAGGGCCAGGGGGGCGCAAATGCGCCGCTTGAGGCTCGCGCCGTCCTTTATAGGCAGCGACAACCAGAGGTGTTCTCTGACAATCGATCAAACAACTTGCCCATCTAGCCTTTTCCACAGCCTTGTGAAGGCGATGTATCAGGGCCTCATTCTCCCCCTCATTGATGGCCCACCAGACGTTCCTCTTCTTTCTTCGACTCCTGGCTCCCTCTCCCCCCCTCAAGTTCTTTGCCCCCCGTAAGTGTAATTTCTGGGTGGGCCCCGACTTTGCGCCACAGGAGGGCAAATCCAGAGGCGGGGTCGACCCAGAGCTGGATGGGTTCAGATTCTCATTTTCACATCATACTGACCCCCAGTCAAGCGCCCCCCCCAGGACGGCCCGCCCGACCTCGATTTTGCGGCAGAAGAAGGGGCGGCGTTCATGGGCATCTCTTTTGCTCGCGAATCTGATCGTCCCGCAGCCGTTTTTACTCCTGGCCTTTGCGTTCCTCTTCTCTGGAACGTTCAGTAATGCCCGCTCCCGAGCCCAAGCAGGGGGCTTCTTTTCGGAGACGGCCATGGGCCAAGGTCGAGCCGAAGCAGCACCAGCATCGTGCCCCTCCCCCACCTCCACGTCCAAGGCTGAAGCCCTCCCCTAAGAGGGTCGCCCGGAGGGCCTCCTCCTCTGCTGATCTCGGGGCAGTGCCTAAGATCTCTGTTGCAATCAGGTCCCTTCCCGAATTCCCCTGCCTCCGCCCGGAATACATCTATTGGATTTGTTCCCCGGGCCAGTTTCCCCGCCGCGGGGCGACCTCGGCAGCCCTCCTCCAGTTCCGCCCGGAGTTTTTGCTGGCCTCCCCCCCTCCCCCCCCCCGCCTGGTGAGAGGAAGCGCGCTCCACGGGTGCGCCGTGCCGAGCGACCTCCAGAGGCCTGGCAGGGGAATTCACTTTTGACGCTCCCTCTAGGCTTTTTCACGCTCCCTCTGGGCCTTTTCGCCCTTCCACTTCCTGTTCTCCAAATGGTCTCACCAGCTGCATTGGGCTAAACGCGTTAAGACGAGCGCCACAGTTGGAAAGGGCCGCCCGGGTCAGGGCATAGACGCGCGTCCGCGGATTCGAGACGATGCTTTGCCGTGGGATAGTGATCGCTTCCAGCGCCTTTATGGGGGCGTCTCACCTCCGCCTTCCGTTGCTCCATCGGATACGGCTCCGCCCATGACTCCTGCACAGAAATAGTGGATGTGTCTCCTGCCTTCTCTCGCAAGGACAAACTCCGCAAGACGGCTGTAGTTCGCATGCTCCGTACAGTACCGTTTTGAATACATGTTCCGCGTGCGGATCATGTATTAAAAATGCAAGGATTTAGTATTAAAAACAAGGATGAATTCATGCATACATTTATTCATACATTCATTTTTTTTTTTTTTTTTTTTTTTCTTTTCTTTTTTTAAATCATATGTATTAAGAACTGCCCTGTAAGTCCAGAGCGACTTCTGAGCGGGGGGTCGTCTCTGCCCGTCTGGCCACCGCCGGGCAGAGGCGGAGTCCGTCGTTGGGCCACAGCCTGCGCTGAAGGTCGGGTGCGGGGCGTGTCGACATCTGGCCGAAGAGCTCCGATAGGGTGCAGCAGACTGAGGCCCCCTCGACCTCCAGGTGGCAGCGCGCATCCAGCTGCTCCTCCACATCCCCTGCGCAGCATCGGGGCCGCAAGTGTCGCCGCGGGCGTTCTCATGCCCGTTAAAGGCCAATTGCTCAAACCTCCCGATCTGTCCTCCCTGCATTTGTGAGGCGCCTAACAGTGAGGATCGGTGGCGCGCGCCTCGCAGCCTCCTGCCCTTGCTTTGCTCCTAGTCTTACCTTCCCCCGCGATTCCAGCGATCGTCCTCCTTTTTCAATTTGAGGGAGGATGGGGGCTATGGGTTGTAGGGGGGGCCGCCTCTGGTCCGTGCAACTCTCCCCAGTCTCTTCTGCAGGCGACTCCCGAGGTGGAGCGCCGGTGCGGGGCTGGCGTTGTCACCGTGCCACGCGCGCATATTAGGTGGTTTCCGACCAGCTACTTCGCCGCCTGGAGGCTGGCTGACGGACCGGATCATCCATTTTTCTGGGCCCAGACCTCAGCTTCTCCCGGCGGCGAGGGCTGGGCTTGGGGATGGATCAGCGTTCCTGGCCGTGGCGCCCAGTCATCGGCCGCGGCGGCGCCGTCTTCCAGGCCTCGGACGGAAGCGAGCGGCGTTGCGAAGGTCTAGCCCGAGCCTGCAAATTTAGGCGCTCCAAGCTCTGAGGCGAAGGGGTCTATCCGCAAGCGATCCACCAATGAGCGAGGTGGATCGCAATGCGGGAAGGATGGTGGTGGTTTTGATCAGGGGCGGGAGAAGGGACTCAGGTGCGCTTTTTCTTTGCCGAGTGGTGTGCCAGACAGCTGTCCTCACCCCAGGCCTCCTCCCACTTACGCGTGCCTCGCTCCTTGCCTGCCTCTGCCTCTGGAATCAAGCTCGAAGATTTGCCCGCGTCCGTCGCCCACGAGAAAGTGAGAGTGTCAGCGCGCGGTACCTTTCATTCAATGGTGCCGAGGCACGCAATGCGATTTCTTTTTTGCCTATGAGCAGCAGGTGTCGGGTTGGGGGAGGTAGGTGCGTGGGTTGGGATGGGGCGCGCTCGCAGGGTTCTCTGCAAGGAAGCGCAGGGCCAGGTGGTTCCGCATGTGCCTTCCAGTCCAGAGGCGCATGCCCAGTCTTGTGGCGACTAGAGTTCTGCGTCCTTGCCTGCGCGTGTTTCTCCCTCTAGCCTTCTTTCCCGATGACAAGACATGAGCTCTCGGTTAGATATCGTCTGTAGTGCGTCGTCTCTCGCGCTGTTTTTGGCATGATGTCACTTGCCGATTCTTCTCTTTGCTCTCTCAAAATTTGCATGCCATGGTGATCTGACACCTCCCTAAGAAGGTCGTCCTGCCCCCTTTCAGACGTGGCCTCTGCGCGGTCTCGCCTCTCCTGGCGTCAGTGCGCCATGTCTCTTGCAATGCTGCGCGGAGTCGTCCACGCGACGGCAGGTGGCACTTTTCCAGGCTCGCTGCTGCTGGACACCTCTTCGCTTCTCTTCCTCCTGTTATGATTCTCCTCCCTCTCCCCTGATCGAGAACCGTTTTTCTTTACACTCTCACACCTTCCCTCGGGGGTCTCTGGGAGACTGCGGCGCTCCCCGGGACCTGGCCTCTGCGTGGCCTCGCCTGATCGGGCCCCGTGCGCCAGGTATTCTGCGCGAGGTGTCCCGCGCAGCTTTCTTGCAGAGGCAATTGCAGCGCGGCAAGGCCCCCCCCTCCAGAAAGTATACTGCGCATCGGGTTCAGGAGTGGGGTCATCGAAGCATACTCCTTCAACGTAAAGAGTTGATGACATGTCATCCAACTGCAACAAGTCCTAATGACTTGAGAGGCCCTGCCGGGCTCGCGTGCATCCCAGTGCGTTGGCGAGATTCCGCGGATGGTAGCGGAGCGTGGCCGAGTGGGCGTTGCCATCCTTGCTCTAGCGACCCTCGGTCACGCTGCCGTGGCGATGCAGGCGCTCATGGGGCGCGTGCGGCTCACGGGGGGCGAAGTGATTCGGCGCAGGGAGGTGCTCGCGGAGAACGAGAGCCTCAGGAGGCGGCTGGGCGCCGCTGGGCAGCGCCTGACCGCTGGCGAGCAGCAGCGAGGCGGAGCGCGAGACCAAGGTGCTGGACAGGCTGCGGCTGGCACAGGATGCCAGATGGTCGACATCAGGTTGCTCAACATGCCGGGGGCCTTCTCGGGCCTGCATTCGGAATGGAAGACGTGGTTGTTCGCCTTCGAGGCCTACGTCTACACAGTTTACCCCCGACTGGGGGAGCTGATCCATGAAGCATCGGTCACGGCGGACGTGGTCACTCCGCAGGGCGATCTAGACAGGGCGCTGAACGCGCAACTCTACTAAATCCTGGTCTCGGTGACCTCGGACGTGGCGAAGGTCGAGGTCAGGAAGGCGCCTCGCGGAGATAGCATGGCTGCCTGGCGGCGCTTACTTCTCGAGTTCGCGCCGAAGGAGGCGAACGGGTTCGCGGCCATGCCGTGCCGCATCGTCAAGTGTCATTTCCCAGACCCATTGATGACGAACTTGGCTGAGGTCGAGCAGCGTGTCAGGGAGTATTCTGATCAGAACGGTGACGGGATCTCAGACAACATGAAGAGAGGAGTCACCATGTCGGGCATCGAGAACGAGATGTTGGCCGACCATCTGAATTTGAACGCGTCCAGGCTGGCGACGTACGATGATCTGAAGACGGAACTGAAGGCGATCTGCTCGGCCCAGCGGCGTTGGGCTGCGCCGGGCACTGGAGGCGACGGTCTTGCTCGCATGCAGGCCGGCTCCATCGGCAAGGGCAAGGGCATGGGCGACCAGGAGGGCAAAGGCAGGGGCGGCAAAGGTAAATGCAAGAGCGTCTCCAGGGGCAAGAAGGTTAACACGAATGACAAGAGCCGCGAGACCCGCGGCTGCCGCTACTGCGGGAAGGCTGGGCACCAGGTGGCGGACTGCCGCAACAAGAGGGCCGACGAGAAGAAGGCCAGGAAGGTCTCAGCGCTGACGGTGTCCGCCAAGAGCCAGTCCAGCCAGCGTAGGTCCAACGCCAGCCACTTGCAGAATGGGGGCGCCGCATCGCAGTCGAGTCTCGCGCCGACGTTGGATGTGGCACGCTTGGCCGCACTCCGGGCGCAGATGCAGCTTTTTCAGCAGAGGAGTTGAGGACCGACGAGATCGTCAGTCCACATCGCCAGCGTCAGCGTCGGCGAGTCTCAGGAGCTCGTGGTGCCCGCGGAGTGCCACTGGCAGGTCGGGATGATCTACGACCTGGCGCAGTGCGACGCGCTTCCTGTGACGGTCGGCGAGGCGGTCGAGTGCGACGGTGGCCTCTTCGACACGGGCGGAGTACGCGTCCGAAGGAGTTCGCGAACGCGACGGAGATGTTGCCGCCGAAGTCCCCGCCCCTCTGAGAGTCGGCGACGGGCGACGAAATGAAGTGCATGGGGCGCGCGCGTCGTCTCGGCCGAGAGCGACGGCGTGCCCCTGCATATTGAATTCCAGTTGGCGAACGCGAAGCGCGCGATCGTGAGCGCAGACGCCTTCACCGATGGCGGCCGTGCTCCCGTCCTCGGGAAGGGGCCCTGCATCTGCATGACGGCCGGCCGCAATATCAAGCTGTGCAGGGGCGGGGAGACCTTCTGGTTAAGGATCAGGAGGCCCGCCGAGAGCACCTCCGAGCCGATCTACGCCAACCCGGTCCAGCCGAACGCCGAGGCTCGAGCTGTGCCGCGCGAGCCTCCACTAGATGCAAGAGATGGTGAAAAAGGAACTGCAGTGAGCGCCTCGGCGGCGGCGGCGGCGCCGCCGCCGCCGCCTCCGCCCGCGCCGCCCGTTGCCGACGACGCCCAAGACCGACCCGACCACGAAGGGTATCACAGAGGAACAGTACGGCGTCAGTGTGGAGATGAGGCTCCTGCTTCAAGACTCTGCCGAGTCGGCGGCAGTAAAAGCCAGAGGGGTCCCGGTGATGTCTGATCGAGCCACTCGAGATCAGCATCGCCTTGCGCACTGGCCCTTCCGCGCGTGGTGCCTGTTCTGCATCTTGGGCCGCGGTCAGGAGTGCCTGCGCGCGCGCCTGGCAGACCGGGCGCGCCTGATCCCGCTCGTCTGCGTCGACTACATGTTCTTGGGGGGCATGGAGGGCGATCCGCTCGCAGTCCTCATGGGGAAAGGTCCTGCAGCACCTGGAGGTGCGCTGGCGAGCTCGTTTCACCCCACCCCCAACCTCAAACGCGATTTTGGGCCACAGGGGAGGGGGAGAGGGGGAGGGGGACAACCGAATGTCTCACACGCCTTGTCAACCCTTGTATGTGAGGGAGACATAGATTCTTCCTTCTTGCCCCCACTCTTACTTCGACTGCCTTCCAGTATAGTGGGCAAGATTCCTTGTGGCCGCTAGTTTCCCCCGTGTTGCATCTGGCCGTTGGAACAAAGAACGGGCGCCCCAGTACATAATAGGTTCGAGCTTGTGATTTCGTTGTCGTGTAGAGTTTCCGCGTGTGCGTCATGCGTTTGGTGATGCCATGGAGCTTCACACGCGTACCTAGGTTGTCACCCGTGATTGGGTGATGGGATTGATTCTGTTCTGAACAAGAATGAATGCGCCAGACGGTATTGTGAATGTTTGTCATGGTCTCCTTCTTTCTTTGGCATTGCTCGCTTTTTTAAGGTTTCATTGACTGGGCTTTTCCTCCTCCTCCTTCTCCTCCTCCACATCCCCCCGTAAATCGTCGTCTCCCTCACCCTAGACAAGGGGGAGAGGGCAGGATTGTGAGACGACACGCGCGAAGATGTATTGCAGATCCATGGGTGGATCTGGCAAGTCGACGCGGCAACGGTGCCTAGCGAATTTTGCATGGAAGAGGGACCCGTCGCTAATCCACGCTCCTCAATCCATGTTTGCGTCTCTTCGAGAAACGGACAGGGAGGAAGAGCCTGAGGAGGGGGGGGTGGCTGCTGCTGGAACGTGCAGGCTGAGGCCTCGGGAGCGGCACCCTTGCAGGTGAGCCGGATGTCTGGCCCGAAGCAGAACGCAATGTGCCAGCGCATGCGGGGCGACAACAAGTGCCCACCCTTCGTGGGGCTCCGCAAGCACGGTAGCAAGGTGAGCGTCAACAGGCGCCCCGGCGGGGGCAAGACCGAGTGTGGGGCATGGTAGGGCTCGGCTTGCTTGCCCTCGCTGTCGCTTCCCTGCTTCCCTCGTGACCCTCGGGCGGTCCCGTGGTCGCCACGACTCTACGCGGCTCGGAAAGCATGTCAGGCCAATACCTCGGACGCGTGTCGGCACGGATTATTTGAGCGGCTTTTGGCAGGGTGGGGCACGAGACGCGTGTGACGGAGTGAGAGGTCAGGAGGGGAAGGAGGAGGGGAATGAACAGATACATGGTGAGGCGAAGGATGAGGTCGATCAGGAGGACGGTTAAGAAGAGGAGGAGGAGGAGGAGGAGGAGGAGGAGGAGGAGGAGGAGGAGGAGGAGGAGGAGGAGGAGGAGGAGGAGGGAGGGAGGAGGGAGGAGGGAGGAGGGAGGAGGGAGGAGGCGGGAGGAGGGAGGAGGGAGGAGGGAGGAGGGAGGGAGGAGGAGAGGAGGGAGGAGGAGGAGGAGGAGGGAGGAGGAGGAGGAGGGAGGAGGGAGGAGGGAGGAGGAGGAGGAAGGAGGAAGGAGGAGGAGGAGGAGGAGGAGGAGGAGGGAGGAGGAGGAGGAGGAGGAGGAGGAGGAGGAGGAGGAGGAGGAGGAGGAGGAGGAGGAGGAGGAGGAGGAGGGAGGAGGAGGAGGAGGAGGAGGAGGAGGCGGAGGAGAGGAGGAGGAGGAGGAGGAGGAGGAGAGGAGGAGGAGGAGGAGGAGGAGGAGGAGGAGGGAGGAGCTGGAGGTTGATGATGGCGACACGTGCGTCGCTGGCAGCCAGGTGCGGCTCGCGCGCATGGGGTGCACGCGGGGTCGTGCCTGCGTGTCCGAAGCGAGAAACAAACGCTGAGGGCGACGACGAGGAGGGCGAGGAGGGCGCTCCGCCTTCGCCAGCCCCCACCTCCCGCTCACCCCACCCCCTCCTCGTCCTCCTTCCTCCTCCCTCGGCCCTCTTCTCCTCCTCCTCCTCCTCGCCCTACCTCGGCCTCCCTCGTGCCTCTCGCACTGTGCCGCGGGAGTCGGGTAAAGGCATCGGGAGTTTTTTGTAATTGGCGTATGCCTTCAAGGAGGAGGGAGAATTTGTGACGGAATGTTTTTTGTACAGTTTTCGGTTTCTGGGGGTTCTGGAGGGCCCTGGGACCATCAACGTAGATACTCGACAATAAAAGCGGCCACGGGAGCAACTGATATTTCTCAAGGTCCACGTTGTGAACGAATCACGAAGTCTGGGGTCCAGGGGAGGTGCAGGAGGAGGGTAGCAGCTATCTTCTCAAAACGCAGGGGACGACAACAACGCGGACATCTTGGGTCGGCGCCGGACCCCCTTGCGGCTCCTCTGGCGGCGTGTTTGCGACGCCCCAGCGCGCTTCGCACGCCAGAAGGATTTCTGGGGCCGACACAAGAGATCAGCGGGAACCTACTCCAGTGGATGCTGATGTAAATTGGTCATTACTAACGCTTCCCTCGCCTATGTATTCGACGCTCCACTTTTTTCCCTTGCGGAGTGTAGGTAGGGCATGGATCATGCGGAGCGACTGTCTCCGCAGCTGTGATCGCTACTCAAGCAAAAGCGCGCGCGCCGGCTAGCTGGGTGGGCCCGCCGTACGCACGCGCATACGGATACATTATAGTTTGGTTAGAGTAGTTCCGCTCAACGGACTTAGTTAGCCATGTACTCACCAGTTCGTCGCGAGTGGCTAGCTTCCTGTGAGCTACCAGAAGAAGAATAAGATCAACAAGCGTAGCAATCCATTAAAAATCAATACACATTCGCCTAACAGGAAGATGGAATGGCAAACGCCAGTTATCAGCCGAAAGTTCTTCCACGTGGCCAGGAGGTGTTTTTGGTGCACCAGAATACCCACATGGCTTTCAAGAGGTTGCGGAAGTCGCCTTCCAAGACACTGGCGATGTCAGGGGCCCGACTTTACGCTCCTCGCAGAACGCGAGTCTGAACGTGCTCGTCTCCGTGTCTAGCGGCGACAGTTCTCCCTTGGTTCGGATGCGCCTAGGCTTGGATATGATTTCGCGTTGGCACAGGAATTCCACCCATCGATGTATCTTCGGATGGCGACGCATCTGAACATTCCCCTTCGACACTTCGACGCCAATGTCGAGGCGCACGAGGAGGGGGGCAATCGTCGGACCGATGGTTTAGTCGAGCAACTTCGCCAGGGGCACGAAATCCTGTCCAGTTCGGAACTTGATGCGACTGAAGACCCCATGCGGAGACCCTTTCTCTGATGACGTTCCACGAACGCCCGCGGTGAGACAATCCCGAGATGACGTGATTTTGCGAAAGCCGCCGAGGGCCAAGCGGCCGAGGACGGTTAGCTCACCAGAAGAGTTAGGCAATGCCGATCAAGAGATGGCTGGAGAGTGAGACGCGAATTTCATAATGCCCGCTTCGCCTGAGGGAATCGGAACGAGTCGACCAGGGCGGCTGATGGCAAGTCCTACCCAGGCCGTCCTCTCAAGGGCCCGCTCGCCTCGGGTCCGAGTTGGAGCGCCCGCCAGGCGGCGGGGGCCGCGGGCGACCGTCGGGGGCGTCATCGCGATCGGTATGCACCGCTCGCTCGAACGCATCGAGCTGTCGTATGCTAGATGAATGTTTTCAAACATGGGTCGACTCTGCCGACGTCCCAGATTTCAGATGCCCCAGAATTCTTGGCGCGTGTAGAAAGCCTGTTTGCTCGGCGTGCTCCGTGAACTGCTCCGAATGCTCCGAATGCAACTTGAACTTCCTCTACTCTGGCTGCCTCGCCCCCGGCGCGCGTAATTGCATGGCCCTCCGCCGCCGAGTGGGGGTGGGGGTGGGTGGGTGGGTGGGGGGGGGGTGTGGGGGGTGGGGGATAGGCGAGAGAGGAAACGCGCCATTCCGATGAAAGACCGAGAAAGGGAAATAGCGCCCGCGCAGGAACAGGTCAGGACTGCGGAACTTCAGCAGAGGGCGGCGGCAAGGCCTTAGATCGAGGGCGACCGACGGGCCGCTGCTCGCGACTTGGAGCGCTGTGAGGGACGCCTGCGACTTGCAATGGTTGACAGAACCGAGAGGACCCAGGTCGAGATGGCAGACGTGGCGCGCCGACTCGAGGCAAGTGAGGCGGCAGAAAGGCAGGCGCGAGCTGCTGCTGAGACTGCTGCTGAAAGAGCTGCTTCCGCTGTGTTGGGGGCAACCAGAGTCAGCTGGCGGTGGCGGGTCAGCTGACTGCTGAATTTACGGCCGGAGTAGAGCGCAATGCGGTGTTGGCATCTGGGGCTGACATCAAGATTCAGGAATCGGCGCCGGAAGAAGGGCCGCCGTCGAAGCGGCTGAACGCGCGGCTGACGAGTATGCAGTTCTGCTACGTAGAGCCCGATGCGAAGTCGATGATTCTCGGCAGCGGGGGCGCGCCATCGCCAAGGAATCGAGCGCCTCGTCGGCGCGCGCGATCGCCGAAGCCAGGGGGGCTTCGCTGAGAACTCTGATGGTGGAAGGAGATGCCGACGCCAAAATAGGCGCTGCGCCCCGTGACATAGAAGTGGCTGCGACGCAGACACTCGAACAAGTAGAAGCTTGTCGCGAGGCGCAGTGTCGCGAACTATTGGAGCTGCATATCGCGGGCAAGCTGAGAGAACATGCCCCAGAGAAAAGCCGTCTGCGCCCATTAGTGCGGCGCGCAGAGCATCGGGCTCCCGCGACGTGGCGCGCCCGCCTGCTCGCTCGGCAGTGGGCGCTGGGTCCTTGTGGCGTCTTCTCTGTTCAACTAATGCAGTTCGCGGCTGTCGATGCTGTGCGAACGCCTCTCGTGGGGGCCATTCGGGTCGGGGGAAAATTGTTGCGCGTTTTGCCTCGCAGTGTCCGTTCGGAGGAGGCGGAGGGCGGGGGGTGGGAAGATGGAGGATGGAGAGAATGAGCGTATGGTTAGGATGGAGATGGAAGAGTGCGTGGCCGCTCAAACATTACCGGGAGCACGGCCATGCGATTGTCGACCTAATGCGAGGAGGCCGCGCGGCGAGCACAGGCAGTTGACATCTTTGCTGCGCGAGGCAGACAATAATATGGAACGCCTCGCTGCAGCCTGCGAGCAGCGAAGAAAACTGCGCGCGGAAAAAGAAAGCAGAGGCAGAGCTTGTCGCCGAAAAGCAGGACACTTAACGAGAGGAGATATGGGGAGACGACGAGCGTCGGAAAAGGCATGGTAAGGATGGGGTCGCTGTGGAGGCGGTGCCAGTCTCGAGGTTCCTTGGTTTCGCTCCCCTTCGTTCCCGGGAACCTGGAGGCGGAGGCGACGGCGGTGGCGGTGCGTTTGAAAGGTGCGGAATCCGATGCGTCCGCCCCAAGGGGCGGCGCCCCTGCCAAGGGATAGAAAGGCTCGGGCCCGCCGGGCGACGGCGGTGGTGGATCCGATGATGATTCAGACTTCGTACCAGATGAGTCTGAGGGCGGGGGTGAGGGCCCCCCGGGCGACGAGGAGAGCGGTGACGGAGACAAGCGTCGTAGGCGTTGCGACCCTCCGGGTGGCGATCCTCCGCCAGTGGATGGAAATCTTGTGTATCTCCCGAGCGGTGTTCTGGGCGCGGGAGGCGTGTGGACAGATGTGGGAAAGGCGGACAATGTCGTCCGTGATCCTATCCCTGATGCCAGTGGGTACAAGATGTGGATGAGGAGCGTTGTTAGGCTTGTCTCGTCTTGCTACGCGCAGTGGGCAGGAGTGGCCCCCTGTATCAATGCTGCCTTCCAGCTCAAAGGGGCCCCTGCAGGGAGCCTCGACGACCCCGGCGAATTGGGGGACTTGATTGGATGATCGCCTCGGACTTGATGTCGAGGGTCAACAGAATCTCGAAAGACGCGAAGGCGTCGCCTCCTATCAGACACATGGCAAGTGAAAGCGACAGCCTTGATCTTAAGTAACCGAAGGAATCGAGGATGCTTTCGGGCCGTGCTTTTTCGCGGACCATTTCCGCGCGCCTTGCTGCTCGACGGGGCCACGGTTAGGTGCATGCGCGCCAGGGCCAGATGGAAATCGCGGTCCGAGGTTCGGACAATCGAACAGACCACGACTTCATTCCGTCTCTAAAATGAACGGATGAAAATCAGGCATGAGACGGAAGCGCCCCGTAATTCGTTCAGGCCCGCTATCCAGGCACATTTTTATCGACAGACGCGGACGTGCCAGTAATTCGTGGCGATGACCCTTGTCATCGACGAACGTAGTAAGGATGTGTGCGGCGAGGGCGCCAAGTCGCGCGAGTAGCTGCTTGCTCATATTAGCAGAAGCACGCAGACGGATCGGGGGGAACGTGGGCGAGAGGTTCAGCCGAAGCACCCGGGCGCCCGCGGCCTCCCGGTGGGGGGCGCTGTGGGTGGAGGCGACGGGAAGCGGTCGGTTTGCGTGCCAGATGGGGAGATCTCGAAGAAAATGCGCCGAACGTCGACGCTTGATTCAGGGGAAGTGTAAGTGTTCCAGGGTCGAGTGTCAATGCGAGCTCCCTACGGGGGCCGCTCCTGTTGCTTCCGCGTTGCAGGGCGCCGCCCCAGGCGGCGAGGCCGGCGGCGGGGGGGGTGGGGGGAAGGGGGTGCACCCAGGAAAGGTGGTGCAAAATGACGAAAGAATCGCGGCAAAGTCAAGCGCGCGGCAAAGGCAACGACCGCCCGCGGTCTCAGACTAAAGAGTTAAGCGCGAGTCCTCGAAGGGCGGGTTGCGCCGCGCCTTCAGCCGGGGGGCCTGTTCGTTGCCCCGGGATCAATGCCCCCGCGATCACTGCGGAGCGGCGCCTGGGGAGAAGCGCGTGCGCGACAAGTGGGGGGCCAAAATGGGCAGGGGCAAAATGGGGCTCCCATGGGGGAGGGGCGCCGGCCGTGCCTCCGCCGCGGCGCAGAGCGCGAAGAGAAACGCAGCTCCTGGTGGCCCTGTTGGTGGAAAGCGCAAGGAATCCAAAGGTAAAGGAAAAAGGAAAGGGTGAATAACCGAGACAGTGTTGGAGGTTTCTTGCCACGGGCTCATGCCGCTATGAGAAAGATCGCCGGGGCGGGAAGGGTGCCCCCGGGCGCCCGTGGCGAGGGCGGCCGGCGCGCGGCGGCGGCGTCGCTGGCGCCGGCCGCGCGGGCGGGGATGAAGATTCCAACGATGAAACTCCGTGTGGAAGCGCGTGTGTAAGCGCGTCTCTTGCGGTTGTCTACGTGGGATTGGGGCTTCGAGCCCCGCGTCGAGAGGTAGCCGTTGATTTGGTGCCGAGGTCGGTGGCCCAGGGGGTCGCGCGGTGGCAAGTTGCCGCGCGGCGCTCGCGCTGGCGGGCGCGATGAAAGACCCGCTTGCTAGGCTACTGCGATGTTCCCATGGGGACATCGAGATTCCACCGAAAGCCGCTTTGGATACGCTGCAGAAAGGCAAACCGGGGCGGATCATTCTCCGCGCGTTGGAGGGTGAAGGAAGGGGTCTGCAACGGGGTGTCTTCATTGGGGGCTGGATGGCCCATGTGTATTCAATGTATCGCTCATGTATGTGACCGGGTACGATTGGCATCCAGTGTTGGTGGACATGGAGAGGCGGTCGCTCGTGCCCGCGCGTTGCCCGCGCGGGCAAACGCGCCGCCCATCCATTATCGTTCATGCGTGCGGGCGTTCTTGCGTATCGCGCGTGGGGCGGCGAAATGGAGTGCAAGTGTCTTGATTGCGATTGATGATCGCGTATGTTCCCAAGCGATGACTTGTCGACCCTCGAAACAGATTTGGAATGGGTTCCGCGATTCTCCCATCATGTGAATTCACATATTCCTTTTCCCAAAATGTGAATTCACATTTTCCTTCTTCCCACGCTGTGAGCTCACGTTCTGGTCCCTTCATATATATTTATATGCAAAGTTCGAAACTGTGACCTCACATTTTTTCCATTCGAATTGTGAATCCACAGTTTCCTTGTTCCCAGCATGTGAGTTCACATTTTGCTCGCCCCCTCAATGTGAATGCGCATTTTGCCTTGGCCCTCAAGGCCGCCGAAACTGAGGCGCAGAGTTCCGCGTGTCAAGTTGGCTGGGCAGATTTCGACACTCACCTCGCCGCTTTCGTTCATTCCAACCTTGCCTTCTTGCGCCCTCAGCGCGCGTTGCCTTAGTCGCCTCTCCCCGGCCCCCCGCCTCCTTGCCTCGTTTGCCCTCGAGTCTCGCGCGTGGGTGCAGGCGGGGGGCTTCGAGTGGCCCCCCCGCCGAATGCAGCAATCGAGGATGCATCGCCCACGCGTGGCCCATGGAGACACCGCTGCCGGGGCCCTGCGCCCGACCCACATATTCATCCTCCAAGCAAGGATGCGGGGCGCATTGCCTCGGTGCAAGCGAAGCGACTCAGCGTCGCCGGGTAAGCGTGGGCCCTTCTATTCCTGTCCCTCGCGCGCGTTCCCATCGGGCTCTTTGGAAGAGGAGCCTTCGGGCAATGGAGCGTCGCCGGGCAACGTCCTCGCGTCTCACCCTTGGTGGGCGAGGGGCAGAGAGCGTCGCGGCAAGGAGAATCAGGAGCTAGCCTATGCCAAGGCGGCCAGAACAGAGCAAGACGTTCGACGTCTATGGGCCGACTGGGATCCATGCCCAGTTGGTGCTTTATCTGATTCTAGTGGCGACTCGGAGGCCGACTGCAGAGCCTCGAAGAGAACGAGTGTCAAACGAGGTGGCTCTGTGCGTCTGGGACGTGTGAGATCCATTATTGCCGCTGGGTGTGGATCCAACTTGATAGGGGTTCGCGCCCTCTGGGGGGCAGGGCTGATGGGCGGGGCTGCTCGTCTGCGACCGCCGTGCCAGGCCCCGGTGCCGTGGGAGATCGTGGCGCTCATCGCGACGAGGCTGGTCGACGTGGGCCAGCTGTGGACCGCGATCCGCGTGCTCGTAACCATCGCGGGCTACCCGCGGCCGTCGGGGGCCCTCGGGGCGCCGGGGTCGCGCCAGGCCCCCCCGGCGCCCGGGGGGGCGTGCGACGGGTGGTCGCTAGTGCTGCGCCCCCCCGAGCTGGCGGTGCCGAGCATGAAGCAGATCTACGACGAGGTGATCCCCTTCGATGTGCCTACGGGTTCTTGCCAGCAGTCCATCCGCTGGCTGAAGGCGTCGACTCACCCAGGCGCGCCGCTATTCCCGATCGCCCTCGTGCAGGCCAGCGCCCTGTTCAAGCGGGCGGCGGAGGACGTCGCCGTCGCCTCGTTGGCGCCGCAGATGTGCCAGCTCAGGCGTTCGGCCGTCGGAGGAGCTGGCCGTGGAGCTGCGGACTCTGGCCAGTGTCATGCTGCGCGGCCGCTGGAGGACCGACGCGTCGGTCGCTTGGTATCTGAAGCCCGGGCGCGTCAACGAGCAGCTGCAGGGGCTGGCGCCCGCCGTGCAGCGCGCGGCCCTCCTGGCCCCCGCTCGGCGGGCCTCGCTCCTCAGTTGGCGCTGAGGAGGCTGCCGTGGCCGAGCCGCAGGCGTTGCCTGGCGCCGCCCTTCTTCGTGGAGGTGTTCTTGGGCGCGGGCGTGCTGGCGGATGCTCTGCGCGAGGAGGGTTCCGTCGTCATCGAGTGGGGCATCGCCTGGGGGCTCGACTGGGGTTTGACAGTTCCCGGAGTGACGCGGCTGCTGCGAGGCTGGCTGGGTGCTGGACTCATCTGGGGCCCGCGCTTGGGCGCGCCCTGCCGGGCGTGGACCAGGATCAGAGATGCTGGGCCCCATCGCGCGCCGGGCGAGGCCGGGCCCTGGCCCAGCAGTCTGAGGTCCGACGACGAGATCTGGAGCCTGGCGGCCGTGGCGCACCCTGCAGATAGAGCTCAGATCGCGTTGGCAAACAGGCTCGTAATATTCTGTGAGAGCCTCTGTGTGGGCGCATGCAGATTCCATTCGCAATGTCTAGGCTGTGGCTCATTTCTTCGCCCAGCGGCTTCGAAACCAAACGCGTGTATTTTGGGCGTTCACGTATTATTGTGAAGGAGGGGCCCCTTGGAAGAAGCCCACGGGTCTTTTGGGGAACCGTGTGTATGTGGGGGCGTTTATTCTACAGGCTTACGCCACATCCGCCGACCCCTTCTGTGACTGTTGCGAGGCCAGGAGTTTCTGGCCAGCGGCGTCTTGTGTGAGGGTGCGGTGTCGCGCGCGGGTGGTGGCAGATACGTAGGGGGTCCACATGTTTGCGTGATGCCGGTGGTCTGGGGCGTGTTTTGCGAGCGCTTTGCGTGCTGTGCACCCGGGTGCGGGGTGTCCTTCTGGGAGGTCGGCCTCTCGCCCCTCAACCAAGTGGAGGAGCACCGGAAGACGAAAGGAGCAAGAGTAGCGTGCGGAAGCTGTGATCAGCGAAGCATCACCGCGAAAGATGTGGCAGATGAGTCGAAACGGGTGAAGAGGCTGTTGACGTTCGCAGCGCGCACGAAACAGTTCGCGTAGCAGCAGCGCGTCGCGTAGCACAGCGCCGAGCAAGATTGTGAGCACGTCGCGAGGAAGAGCAAGGCTGCATGCGCGGAGTGCATTGCAGTTGGCTTGACGGCTCGCAATGCGGAAGCGTCTGGTGGTCTTTTGGAGGCCTCCTGGGGGCCTCTTGGGGGCTCCTTGGGGCGTCTTGGCGGCCTCTTGGGGGCCTCTGGCGGCCTCTTGGGGCACTCTTGGGGCCCCCTGGGGCTCGTGGGGGCGGGAAGCTAGATTTTTGAATTTTTGGTTGCCCTCTTGGGCCCCTCTTGGTGCCGTCTTGTCGGAAATGCGCGGAAGAACGTCAGAGGACGACGCTTGAGTCCAATAATAGGAAACGGAGAGCCGAGGCGGAAGCGAAGCCGCTGACGTGCGCGGCGTGCGGAGGAGCGTTCTCAGACACGAAACATTTGAGGCAGAGCCAAAAAGAACATCATCGATGGTCGAATCAAAAAAAGGTGGTGTGCGGAAGCTGCGCGGCACTCGGGTTCACAGCCCGCAGTTGCCAGGCGTATCAGTGCAGCGGCGCGTGCAAGAGAAGACTACCGAAGTCGGCGTTCCCCGACCCTCACAATGTCCCGCGCGACGCAAAAAAAGGCACTCTGAAGTGCAAGACCTGCAAATGATGCCGAATCGGGCGCGCGCGCTGAGGAAAAAGGAGAACGAGGACAGGAGAATGGGGGGTGAGGCGGAGGACACAGGGGAGAATCATCGAACGTGTCGAGGTGACGGGCCATGAACAAGAGGAGGGGGACGAGGAGGAGGGGGACGAGGAGAGGGTGGTTGAGGAGGAGGATGAGGGGGACACTGAGAGGAGGCTCTGGGTTATGGTCTTTGGGTGAGAGGTTCTTGTATGTGTATCGGAATTTCGCGGCACTCCTTTCGGGGGCCTCTGGAAAGCAGTTTTGACGCCACTGGGGGGCCGACGTGGACAAGGCGGGTGAGGGGGAGGAGGAGGGGGACGCGGAGGAAATGTTCTGGGTCATGGTTTTGGAATTCTTCGCCTCGGGAGCGCGAATCCCGCTTGTGCGATGATCGCTGGGATCTCTGGTGGTGCTTCTCGCGGGACTCTTGGAGGCAGTTTCGAAGCCTCTTGGGGGCCGTTTTGGGGCCGTTCTGGGGCCTCTTGGGGGGCCTCTTGGGGCCTCTTGGGGGCGTCTTGGGGGCCTCTTGGGGCCTCTCGGGGCCTTTTAGGGCCGTCTCGGGGCGGAAGGCTCGGGATGTCAGTTCGGGCTCCCTCTCTTGGGCCCCTCTTGGGGCCGTCTTGGGGCTCTCTTGGGCCGTCCTGGGGGCCTCTTGGGCTGTCTTGGCGCCCTCTTGGGCGGACTTGGGCGCGTGTTGGGGGCCTCTTGGGCCGTCTTGGGGCGGTCTTGGGGTGCTCTTGGACCGTGTTCAACGCCGTGAAGGCCGAGAAGCCGTATATGATCAAAATGTACGTTTTCCATAGGAATTTGAAGATTTTCGGCTCTTCGGCCCTTCTGAGAACTGCTCTTGGAGGCCTCATGGGCCGTCTTGGAGGCCTCTTGGCCCGTCTTGGGGCCATCTTGGGCGCCTTGGAGCGTTCGTTTGGCGTCTCGGGGCCCTCGTGGGCCGTCTTGGAGGAGTCTTGGGGCCTTCTTGGGCCGCCTTGAGAGACTTTTGAGCCCAAAGAAGCTCCGTGAGTCGCTCGGGCGGGGCCATGGGGGGGGGGTCAAATCGCCAGTTTGGGGTCCCTGGGGGGGGACTGTAGGGGGGGGAACTATCTCACACGCCTAGGGACCCACAAGGGGTCGGCGGATTCGACTGTGTATTGGCTCTTGCACTTGTTGCAGCAGGACTGGCAAACCTCGTCATTTTTAACATGGTGGAGCTCCAGAAGGGGCTCTGCGGCCTCGTTGCGCAGCCTTGCCCGAAGCCGCTCGCCGCGAGATGGGCGAGAGCTTTCGTCAATGCCCGTTTGCAGTCAGGTGCCCTTTCCATGGCGTCTGCGTGGCTTGGCAGCCGACAGGGAGGATAAGTCCTCCTGTAGTTTCGGGGTGGTTTGGCCGTGGGGCCGCGCGACAGAGTGTGATTCGGCTATTGAATGTTTTCTGCCTGTGGCCCCAGAGTTGCGCGCGGTGCTGCCTCTCGCATTCGAATGCATTCCGGCGCTGGGCTCGGAGAAACCATCGCGGGCATGGTCTGTTCTTTTGATGTTGACTGTTTCTAAAGGACGAGAGAGGCCGAATGCTTGTATTCCGCATCCTTCGGCTCTCGAGCTCCCGCCCTCCAATCCTTGTCTCTCGCTGCAATGCTTCGCCGTGGCCGTGGGGCCGCGCGACGGAGTGTAATTCGGGTATTGAATGTGTTCTGCCCGTGGCCCCAGTGTTGCGCGCGCGCTGCTGCCTTTCGTATTCGGATACATTCCGACGCTGGCCTCGGAGAAACCATCGTGTGAGCATGATGACTATGCTGATGATGATGATGATGATGATGATGATGATGATGATGATGATGATGATGATGATGATGATGATGATGATGTTGATGACGCTGCTGCTGCGGATGATGATGATGATGATGATGATGATGATGATGATGATGATGATGATGATGATGATGATGATGATGGTAATGATGATGACGATGCTGCTGCTGCTGATGATGTTGTTGATGATGGTGGTGGTGGTGGTGGTGGTGCGGACGGTGATGACGGTGATGCAACTGATGGTGGTGATGATGATTGTGACGATGATGGTAATGATGACGAGGAGGAGGAGGAGGAGGAGGAGGAGGAGGAGGAGGAGGAGGAGGAGGACGAGGAGGGGGAAACACCGTGGAATTTCGATCGAGAAATTAAGGCGCGTACGCCCGCTTCTCATGCTCCTTTCTCGCCTCGGCTCGCCCGTTCTTTGTCCACTCACTTCCGCGTGGCCAGGTCGAATGCGGTATTCCCGGTCGCGCTTGAAACCCAGTCAAGAGCTGAGCTGTATTGCTTTACGATTTGGAATCCGAAGTCGTGAACATGTTCGTGAGATATTTGGTGGGAGCTGTCTGACGCGGTTCATCAAATTAGCATGGCGTATGGGACGCAGCATCAAGCGTGCCAAATGTATTCTTTTCAGCATCAGGCGATATGGAAGACGGGCGCGTGTACCAGTTGTTTTCGCTAGTATTTTTGCTTGTCGGGAGGAGTTGGCTCCGCGCGGTGGGAGGTTGAGGGGTGGGGGTGGGGGTGGTCTGTGACCCTGCGTTGGGTTTGGACGAGTGCTTCACTCGCGGCCGGACCTGTTCCAAACTCGGTCACCAAATTTCCCCTGAACACCGACCGCCCCCGACGAGGAGTTTGTCGAACCGCGTCAAAGAGTGGCGACGTGTGTTCCATTCAAGGGCGACACTGGGAAATTGAGCGCAATGATAGTGAATGACCGTACCGTACGTCAGGCTACCCGCCGCACGTCGCGCATCGTTCGGGTTGACCCAAAAAGGGGTCCAGCGACAAGTGGGTGGTGCAATAGATTTGGTGCAATGTATTTGTGGTGCTGCAATACATTTGGGGCCTGCAGCACATTCCAGGGCGCAAATGTATTGATGGATTTTCGTGTGCAGTACATTACTTGCAATGCCATCCAACAGTATTCTCTGGCGCAATACATGTGCAATCCAATTGCCCTAAATCTATTGCACCACCCTGTTTCAACTGGACCCCCTTTTGGAGGTGCTTGAATCGTGCCTCCTGTGCTCCATGTTGTTCTCATCCAGAGGCTTGATATTGAAGAGATCGTGTCCACCTGCAAGGACCACCGCTCATTGACTTTCTTGAGGACAAGCGAGAATCAATCCATATGGAAGTGCATGCTCACGAAGAAGGTTGGCAGAAGGTAGGTACCATGCCCTCAATCATCATGCCCTTTCTGAGTTTTATGTTGCCCGCCCAATTGTGGAGCCAACGCGACCCACTTCCATGTCCAAGGGCCTCTGGCGGGTCAATGGGGCAGGGGGGGGTGGAGGAAGAGGAGGAGGATGATGATGAGGAGGAGGAGGAGGAGGAGGAGGGGAGGAGGAGGAGGAGGAGGAGGAGGAGGGGGAGGAGGAGGAGGAAGAGGAGGAGGAGGAGGAGGAGGAGGGAGGAGGATGATGATGATGATGAGGAGGAGGAGGAGGAGGGAGGAGGAGGAGGAGGAGCAGCAGGAGGAGGAGCAGCAGGAGGGGGCCGCTCATGGCTTCTGCCGCGCGCCGCGGGGCTGGGCGCCCGACACCGCAGCGCTGGGTGGGACAACCCAGTCCCCAGCAGGGATGGCGGCCACCATGGACGCCCTCCAGGCCGAGTACCAGGCGACCTGGAGGTGCGGCGAGGTGGAACCCCTCGACCTCGAGACCGTGCTGCCCGAGGACCTCCTCGAGCCGCCCCCCGAGCCGCCGTCGCCGCAGGAGATTCTGGCCGCGGCGGCCAAGTTCAAGCAGGGGACGGCGTGCGGGTTGGACGCCGTCAAGCCAAGCTCTTTCGGGCACCTCTGCGCCGACGGGCTCATCGCGCTGGGGCTGATGCTCCACGTGGTGCAGATGACCACGCTCCTCCCTCGGGCCTTGAGCGAGGTGTTCATCTTCTTCCTCGCCAACGCGGACGGGGGCTGGAAGCCCATCGGCCTCCTCTGCGGGCTGGTGAGGCTCGTCGGCCGCATTTGCCGAGGAGGAGCGCGCAGCTGGGAGGAGTATCGCGATCGCCCGTACTTCTTCGGCGGCGTGGGCAGATCGTGCGAGGACGCGGTCTGGCAGCAGGCCTTCGACGTGTACCACGCGCGCGCGCTGCAGCTGCAGTCGATGTCCATGCTGCTGGACCTCTCCCGTGCGAACGAACGCGTAACGCACGCGGGGCTCGTGGAGGCCGCGCGGCGGTATGGCTACAGGCTCCGCCGCCTTAAGCTGCTGCTCCGAGTCTGAGGCGGGGCGCGGCGGCTCTGCGTGGACCGCTTCAAGTCGGAGGCGTTCCGGCTGGGCACCTCCATCGTGGCGGGGTGCAGCGACACCGCGCTGTTGCGGGTGATGCTTCGGGGCCCGCTCGACGCCCTGGTCAAAGCGTGGCAGACCATTTGGCCGTTCGCCGTCGTGGACGACCCGACCATCTCGGTCCACGGGAAGTTGCGCGACGTCGAGTACGCCAGCTTCGGGGCCACGCGCGCAGCGTGCCATCTGGTGGAGGAGGCAAGGTTCCCAATCTCGCTCTCCAAGGGGGCGATCGTCTCCTCCCATGCGGAGGCGGCCAAGCGGCTGGAGGGCCGACTGCGGCGCTGGCAGTTCAAGGTGCGCGCCTCGGTCAAGAACCTGGGGGTCGACTTCGGCATGAGGCCGCGGGCCTCCCGGGCGGTGCTGCACGCCAGGTTGTCCAAGCTGGGGAAGCGGGCCTCCAGGTTCATGATGCTGAAAAAGGCTGGGGTGCGCCTGGGCTCGGTCTTCCGATCGGGCGGGCTGGCCACGGTGCTGCACGGCGCCCGCGTGCGCGGGGTGCCCTCGGCCGCCCTCAGCAAGGCCCGCACCGTCAATGCGAGGGCACTGCGAGGCGGGGCCAGGCGGCGGTCCCGCACGGTCCAGTTCGCCTTGGGCGAGGGAGATAGCTGGCGGCTGGACCCAGCGTTCGCCGCCAACGGGCTGCCCCTGGTGGCTTGGGCGCGAGCGGTCTACCTGGGTGTCCGGCCTGCCGCCGCCTTCGCGAAGGTCTTCGAGGCGGGTGACCCCCCGCCGTCGTGGGGTCACGTCACGGGGCCCTCAGGAGCGGTGAGGCTCACGCTGCAGAGGATCGGCTGGGCTGCCGAGGCCTGGGGCAGGTGGCGGACCGACCAGGGCCATGCGGTAGAGCTGAGGGAGCACAGCCCGCGCATGGTCAGCCACCTCTGGGGTTCGCCGTGCGCTGATGCGGACCGTGCCGCTCCAGCCAGGCTTCGAGGCGCTGGCGGGCAAGGTCCCGACCTCGGGCCCATCCGCTTCGCCATAGGGGTCATGCGGGGGCGAGGCCAGCACGCGGAGGTCGCCCTCCTGAAGTCGCTCATCGCGGGCGAGCTCCCCACGCATATGGACTTGTACGTGGAGCGGAAGGTGAGCGAGCCCGCTTGCCGTTGGTGCCAAGACGGGTTCGGGACGACCCACCACCGCCTCTTCAAGTGCGCGGCCACGGCTCACGTGGCGAGGGACCTCGACCTCGAGAGCGTGCGGAAGCTGGGAGCGGCCGCGCCTGCCGACGACTTCGGCTTCCTGCGCGGGCTGGTCAACCTAGGCCTCGACGCCGCGCCGGCGCCGAGCGCCGTGGAGGTCTGCTTGCGAGCGGGTTCGGCGCAGCGCGAGGGCTTCAGCGGCACCGTCTGCGTCGACGGGTCCGACAGTTGCCCCCGCGAGGCGG
>CAUYUJ010002470.1:438713-536213 GCA_963575745.1 Prorocentrum cordatum
CCAATTACAAAGTCCCAGAGCTGCAGGTACAGAGGTGGATGTTCAGTTGACGATTGTTTTGCCGTGCTCTATGAGTTCATTTGCCGTGCCACCAGATGGAGTAATGCACCTTTGATCGTCGCCGCCCAGGACATCCAGGTGGCGTTTGATTCATTGCACCACGCGGACGTGTTCCAGTGCCTCTTTGACTCCGGCGCCACGGCGCACCAGGTCTTGGCCATGGCTCGTGATTGCGACGACCTCAGGGCGGGAGTAACCGTGCCAGACGTAGCGACTGTAGAGGAGATATGAATGTCTCAGGCCACGCGCACAGGTGGCAAGTACGAACCGCGCGTATTCGTCCTTCTGGTAGATTCCGTGCTCGAGCGCCTGGACCTGGAATGGAATGCATTTGGCTTTGGTTTCAGGCTGCACGAATCTGGTGAATTGATTTCGAACGTCAGTTGAGTGGGCAATCATTTTCTTTTGGCTGCAGACGTGGGCATGTGGCGTGCGGACGCTTTCGGATCAGCGTTGATTTGCCCTCCAACTTTAACGTCGTGTTGGAGTGCCCATCGCAGAAACTCACGTACGAGGTAGTCGATCGCATGGAGGCTTTGGGGGGAGTCCTGTGTCCTGCTGATCCTACCAGAGAGCTGATCACCCACCGCGTTAGCAAGGAGGAGGCGTGCTTGCACAAGTACATGAAGGCATTCTGTCGGAAGACTCCAGTCGGCTTAAAGTTGGCAACGTAATGTGCCATGTCGCGTGTTGCCGCCTTCTTAGCCCCGATTGTTCGCTGGAAATCATCGACACTTTGTGGGATGCCATCATGCAGGGGCGATGCCGCATTTTTCGATTGAGGTCGAGACCCGACGAGAGCCGATTTGAGCTTCTACAGCGGAATTCGCGCAAGCTGGAAGCTCGGATGGCCCTGCCAGGCGCAAAGCCCATCCACGTTGTTATCCTTGAGAGAGTGCACAAGTTCGTGTGGCGCGAGCGCAACGTGGTGGCCACTGCAGTCAGCATCCGCAACCAGGGCGCGCAGTGGTGGGGGTCGACTGAGCAAACTCCACGGCGTTGACGCCAGGCCGCCGGAAGTGCGCGCAGACACCGGGGACCGCAGAGGTGCGATGATTTGATTTTGAAAGAAGTATGGGGCCCTTTTTGGCGTGACAGGCTTGAATTGCACGCGCGTAGGGGCGTTTGGGATAGTTCCCGCAACAAGCTTGTGAAGGACGTTTGCGAGGCCCTCGAGCTGCTGGTTCCACGGGCGCCCCCCGGCCTGAACGTGTTCGTTCCTTGAAAGGCAGTTAGCGTGAAGTCTGGGGATATCAATTGCATCCCAGTGCGGATTCCATTGGCCCGGGACAATTTATGGAACCGTCGCGGCCCCAGGCTGGCGGGCAAATGGAGTTCGTGTTTAATGGCCTGATGTCTCAAGCTGTATAGCAAAGATCGCACACGATGTTCACCTGGCACCGTTGGATCGTATCCGCAATGGCAATGGTCTCAGTGTGTTATTTGACAGTGCAGCGAGATTTCATTCTTAGACCAGGGATGCATCGCAGAAGAGCTTGGTCAAGCTGCTGGTTTACAGGTCTTCTGTGACGGCGGCTTTACGGGACAACATGGTGCAACAGCAATGGTATTGTTTGGAGGTCTTCAGGATGGCAAACAACAGCTTGGAGCCATATCAGTCCACGTATACCGCGCCCTGTCAGCCTTCCACATGGAAGTCCCTATAGACATGGCCGTTTCGTTAGAGCAGCAGCTATTTCGAACGTGATTGTAAACATTCGCGTGTTACCTGCGTTGCTGCCTTTGCTTGCTTATCTGTCCTCCTCATGCTGTTCCCTTTCCTTGTTCAATGTGAAATTGCTGCGATATTTCCGTTGCGCTATCTGCAGTCTGGTATGAAGGCAATCAACCCGATGTGGGGCGAGTCGCCCCCAAAAAGAGTTAAGAGGAAGGGGGCGAGGAGGCAGGAAGCAGGATGGGAGGAGGAAGTGGGAAGGGGGGCAGGCGGAGGTGGAGGAGCAGGACGAGGAGGAGGAAGAGGACGAAGGAAAAGGAGACGTGACCGCATTGCTCTCTTTTGAAGCGAGAGCTCCACGCATGAGGGTTGGGAAAAACAGTTAAGGCAATGGGAAGGGATCGGTGGGGGGAGGGGTAGGACATGTGCACGCGGACCTAACTTGCCCTTCTCCTCTCTCCCTTTTCCCTACCCTAGAGTTGTCCAGAATTCCAGACAGCCTGGCCGCGTGTGCCTGCGCGAATCTTTGGGCGACGCAGCCAGCCTCTTCTAGGGGGCAGGAGGAGGAGGAGGCAGATGAGGAGGAGGAGGAGGCGCAGGAGGAGGAGGCGCAGGAGGAGGAGGAGGAGGAGGAGGAGGAGGACGAGGAGGAGGAGGAGGAGGAGGAGGAGGAGGAAGAGGACGGGGGGACCAGGCGCTTCGGCGCTGGTCTCGCCCTGTTACTTCGGCCGTGCTGCCGCAGTCCAGGGCCCCTATGGCGAGTGCAGGGTGCTCCGGGGAGAGTTGGTTGTCTCCATGTGCCCCTTTGATCCGGTCCTTGCGGTTCCTTCTTCGTTCTTCCGTCGTTCCTCTCCTTAGTCTCTCTTTTCTCCTCCATTCTCCATTCCCGCTCCTCTCTCCAAGTGTTTCCTTCCTTCAAGTGCTATGCGCATTGCAATCTTGGTTGTCGTGGTATGCGGGCGCTCAGTAGTCGCAACCTGTACGAAAGTCCAGCAACGGACACTGCGTCGCATTGGCGCGTTGGACACTCCCCAGGAACAGCATCCTCATTTTCGATGAGGGCCACAACATCGAGAGGTCCTGCGAAGAGGCCGTCCTCAATCCCAGAGACGGACGAGCGCGTGATGGAAGGAGAGCGAGGGAAGAGGGTGGAGGGGGAAGGAAGGGGAAGGATGAGTTGGGATTGGGTCGGGACGGGACTGGATGGGACAAGCAGGCTGAAGATGGGAACGGAAAAGGGTGGAAGGCAAGGCGGGAGAGAATGACACAGGTTGCAGGCAAGGGCGGAATGATGGAGGAGACGAAAAGCAGCGGGTGGATGAATGAGGTGGCCCTCACGTCCTCTGGTGCCTGCCGCCTGCCACCTTCTCCCCCTCCGTCGTGATCGTCACTCTGAAGCGAGCGTTGCGGCCCTTCCCCTATCTGTTCTGCGCCAGATCTACGCGCCAGCTGTTCGCCTTCTGCTGCCTTTTCTCTCCTCGCCCCGATTTCGTCTCTCCTTCTCCTCGTCCTCGTCCTCGTCGTCGTCGTCGTCGCCGTCCTCCTCCTTCGTCTCACCATCTTTTGCCTCCTTGAGTCCGTCAATTCCTCGCTTCGCAGCATTTGGGAGCTGTGCCCGGGCGCCGATTGTGTGTTCAACAGCAAGTAGCCCTGTAGAAGGTGGCCTCCAATCTGCATGCATGGACCGGCCAGTGTGACCACTGCGACCTGCGTTCTTGCTGCTGCTCCTCCCGTGACTCTTCCCCGTGTCCTTCCTCCTGCTCGTCCCTCATCCTGCTCCTCTCCATCCTCTCACCCTCACGCCCCCTCGTCGTCGTCGTCTTCTTTGTCGTCTCCGTCGCCCTGCACCTCTCCACATGCTTCTCCAGATTCTCCTGTCTCCAGCTGCCCGCTCGCGATTACCCTGCCACCTCTCCGACTTCCTCTTTGGAAGCGCACCCAGGGCAACGAGCGCTCCAGAGGGCTCAGAGATCCCCTTGGGCTTTTGTATTCTGCCTGCCCGCCTTGCTGACCTGGAGGAGCAGGAGTAACTAGTTGGAGGTCGGTGGGTCCGTCCCTCTGTCCGCCCATCGTTCTGCCTTTCTGCCTGTTGGTGGTGAGGGTGGTGGCTGCTATCGCCATCGATGATACCGCCGCGCCGCGTCGTCGTCGTCGTCCTCGTCGTCGTCGTCGTCGTCGTCGTCGTAGTCGCCGCCGCCGCCGTCGTCATCGTCGTCGTCGTCGTCGACGTCGACGTCGGCGTCGTCGATCAATAAACATATTCATGTTTGACGGCCTGAGGCTGCATCGCTCGAACTTCGTTCCAGCGACATCGCCAAGGCGATCTGCCCAGCAGTGGGAATGGCTCTATATGCTTTGTGCCTCTCTCGATCTTGGAGCTATGGCGTGCGCCAATGACGTGCTGTGTAGAGGCACGACGGTTCCTTCTCTTCGTGCATGGGTCGCCCGCGCTTTGTAGCTTGTCTTTCCTATCTGCACGAGCGTTTGTTTGCCAGCATGTGGAGACAAAGACTGTCACGCGTTGTCGATGGAAGGCGCAGTCGTGTTTGCAGAAGTGCGCATTGGTTACACCCTTCTCTCTGTCTCTCTCTCTCTCACTCTCTGTCTTGCTGACTTGCTCTCCATCACCCAGTATACGTATCTCTGTCTCTTACCCTCGGTCTCTCCCTCGCTCTCGATATACATATATGTATATGTGTACATAATATACACATCTGTAAAACAACAAACATGTGTAGTCGTGTGCGTCTGTGTATGCAAAACCTGCTTCGCTGGACCGCTGGTTTGGCCACGAGACCGATCTGCCTAGCAGCATTTGTTCTTTGCGCTTCACTGTCTAACACCGCCCAAGTGATTCAGTGGCCACAATTCGCCTCGGGCTGTCGCGCTTCCCTTCACTTTGAATTGAGTGCTTTCCTCATTTTCTCGCCGTTGCATGTGCTTTCGGGCTTGCAGTTCCTCGAATCCATCCCTCGCTTGCATTTTGCAGTGTGCCACACGTGTACGCTGCGCTATCGACATTGCGCGGTCGCAGTTGGCACTTTCATCTGCTGCTCGGTCCTGAGGACCCTCTGCGCCGCTGACTTAAAACTGTGCGTATGTGTATGTATATGCGCATGTGTATGTGTGAATCTATGCATCTATGCGGGTATGGTGTTATTACGGCGGTGCCAGGATCAATTGGATTCCCAGCCCGCTGCCTAGCCTTCCTCCCTGTTTCCCTCTCTCGCTGCCTGGCTATACCCTCCTGGGCTTGAGCGCGTTGCACGTTTTGGCGCAGGAGAGTTTCCCTGATCCCATCTTGCTGGCCGTCGTCGTGATCGGCCTCGTTCCGGTGCTCGTGGGCTTTCTGACATTCAAGCATCGGCTGGGCCTGGGTCCAGCGCTCCCCGGCTTCGGCCACCGGGTAGTCGTGTCGGGGACGGAAGGCCCCATCGCGCTGGGGGCGGACGGCCCCGCGCATTGCCTGGTTGGCGACACGCACTCTGCTAACTTTGCCTGTGGGAGTGCAGTCGATTTGCCAGCGATCTTTGGCTTCGACAATATGCAGGACAATGGCGCGGGTGTCAGTCTCAGGAGACGTCACGAGATGATTGCCTTCCCTGGCGAGGAGGGCTACGGCATCACCTGGGACCTGGGGGCGAAGCTCTTTCCAATGACGCAGGCCTCGTCGGGCCGGCTGTTGTTTCCTTGCGACCATTTCGACGACGTAGCGACAGAGGGAGCATCGAGTTCGACTTTCCCGACAACATGGGCCGTCCAGGAGCCTAGATAAGGGGTATGGTGGCGCCCGTCCAGCGCCTGCTTGCAGAACTGAGTCCTTGAGGCCCCTCGCGCGCATTATCATGCTTTAGTGAGCAAAAGTTTAAGAGAGGCTTGCGTCGATCTCCGCGCTGGGGGATACGCGTGTGACCGAGTCACGCATATTGAAGTCATGACCGCCGCAAACACATACATCTAGGACATCTGCTGTCAGGAGACCTGTGCTTTGGTGCAGCACGCCGGCAGATTGGTTTGTCGCGGGACCGCATTGGCAACGCAACGGCACTCTTTCGGCGAAAGCGAAAGGGTTGAGCATGCGCGTTGTGCTGTGTTAGCTTCCAGGTTTTGGAAGCTTACGCCAATGCGTGCTGCCGTAGACTATTCCAACATACGTGTAGTACGCACGCATGTGGCTGCGCCATCACATGTAGCCGACCCTACAAGAAACAAGCGGTGCATACATTCATGTAGCTACGACCACGCGAGCAGAAAACAAACTACGGCGCCCGAAACATGTCCAGGACCATGTAATGGATTGGTGCTGTCACAGACCGCAATATGCCGAGTTGCGACAGCAAACAATAGTCCGTCTTGTCGAGGTGCGCAACGATCGCTTGATGGGCGGGGGCGCCAAATCTCCCAGCGTGTTCCTGACGCGCGCATATGTCAAAAAATGCAAGAAAGCCCTTCCATGTGTAGCGACATTGAAGGGGGGCCTGAATATAGCGAAATCTTCAGACGAGTAGTAAAGGACTTTGGCGCAAACAGAGATTTACAACATTTACTTTTCCAGGATCAGTCGATCGGAGGCGATTGGGAATCCTTGCTCCCGAAAGGGGCACATTATGCCAGCGCTACACACTATGCTGGAAGGACGCCGGGCCAGATTTGATTGCGCAAGAGGGTCACTCCCGAAGATGCCGAAGGCATTCGCCATCTTGGATGACTGTCTTTCCCCTCTCCCCCGACTCGTGAATTGATTGCGGGGGCGACCTGCCACGGATGTCACGACGCCCACCCCAATCTTCGTTATCTGCGCGAACCGCGGAGGCGCGGCCGGCTGATTTGCGAATTCGACAGAAACAAATCATATTGCAGACTACGAAACCGGGGCCCATCCGAGAAGGATCTATAATCGCGTCGGTGGTGGTAATGGCGATTGCGCAGAGGGCCCGTGCAGTCTGGGTAAAGGCACCGCGCTATAACGCGGCGGTGGCGCACCACCCGAAGAAATAGGATCTGGTGATGGCGAACGACAGCGATCTCGCCTCGGACTCCCGACGGTCATCCCGGAGAAGCACAGAAATTTGTCATCTTTACGCAGCGGGCGCAACGTGTGCGCGGACATGCCTGATGTCTGCGGTGGCTTAGGCGCCGCATCTCCAATCGCCGCACCTCGATGCTTGTCGCGGACTTCGGGGCTCCGAAGTTCCAAGGGGCAATTGGCCACTATCTGGTCCTCTGTTATGCGTCAGTTGTTATTCTCCAGCCGGCGCGTCGGACCGCTGGCTCTTCAGCCTTCAGGCCGTCTCAATGATTGCGAAACTTGGAAGGATGTTCGCGCGTGAGACTTGCCGCGAATTTCATTTTTGCAGGAACGTGGTTTGCGCGCCGCGATGCTGGGGGGCGCCTGCTGCGATGGCAGCCCGTGCAGCGCGGTTAGAGGTCGTGCGTCTTTGGGGCAAGCTTAAATTTGGCATCGCTCGGACGTGTGCATTTTTTCTCGGCGAGGACCTTCGAGGAGCATCCTTGACCATCTGGCGAAAAAAACACGCACGACACAAAAAAACCACAGGCAATGGGCGTCCGAGCGATGGCCAGTAAAGAAAGACCAAACGTCGCGTGCGTGCACGTGGGCCGAAGTGCAACTGGGTGGCGAGACGACGGCGTCGACTTGATCAGAAAGCCGGCGCAACCTTTTAAAGGGTTGATTCACGTGCAAAAGGCAGCCTTCAAATGATTCACGTGCATTGGCCGACGCGTCCACGCGCGGCCCTAAAATAGGCAAATTGCGATGGCAGCTGTCCGCGCGAAAGCATGCGGTGCGCCGCCGTGAATGCGGTTCCAGAGGCCGAGCAGACAGGTCGTCGACGCGGAACCGCGTGGGCATCACCGACTACCGAAACCGGTCCAGGACCAGGTGACTTGGCTCAAAGAATCGCGCGGGCCGAGACGCGAGTGCCACCGGGTGGGGGCGTTTGCCTGGATTGTGCCGACGACGTTCGACGGGCGAGTCTCACGCGCGATAGAGACTAAACCCATTGCAGATGGTGGGGCGCCCAGTCCATGAATTGGAAATGCCCGTCCTGCGACGAGGACTGCGGCTCGAGCGAGAAGGAGCGTGCGCTGGAAAAGGGAAGCTGCCGTTTTGGCGAGCCGCCGTGCGATCGCCCGCCCGACTGCGATCCCGCGCAACCAATAGTCGCCGACGAGGAGCTGCGCGAAGACCTGGCGTCCGGCGAAGGCCGCGCCCGCGCGCCGGGGAGCTCGCTCGCCCGAGACCGCCGAGGCTGCGAACGCTTGGGGCGACTGCAGGGTCGAGCGGGTGCGACGCTACAAGACCCGCAGTGGGCGAACCTGGAGACGGGTCAGCCAGCGGCTCCAGTGGATCTGGTGACAGATCGCTGGTAGGAGCTGGACGTGGTAGGCTTCCACTCGCACCGCCCCCGCCTTCTGACGTCGATCTTTCGCGAGTCTGGCGAAAACCCAAAAGTCAGTGTTTCCTCGGGCCCCCCGCGACCTCCTGGCTGGACTAGGTTAAGTGTTCTCAGATGAGGTTGCAGAGCCTGATGAGTTGCGAACTAGCGTCATCAAGAAAGATCCCAGGATTTTTCGCTTGAAGGATCGACGCGCAAAGGAACCAAGTAATGCGAGTTGTCGTAGGAAAGGTTGGACTGGGCAATGAGTTTGAAGGAATGTGCGACACTTGCAGATAATGCCGCGGATGGGGAAACCTGGGAACTCTACCACGCCTTCAGTCAATTTGCATGGGGCGTTGAGTGCTGAAACAGACTGTGACCTGCTGTTTTATAAGACGTTGTTAGTTGTATGTGTGTATGTACATACATACATACACACACATATATATATACATATATATATATATATATATATATATATATATATATATATATATATCCAAGACTGCAGTGGCGCTTCGCGCCATGCACCTTGGTCCTTGAAGCTTGGTATGCAGGCGGAATAGCAGGCAGGTCAAGCCGACAATTTAGCGATAACTCCTTGTTGCCTCTTCCAGCATCGCCGCTATAGTAATGTTATTCGGCATCCTTCCTCCATGCTTCTTTTTCCTTTTTTTCGCCATACCCTGGGCATTCTCCCCATCCTCCTCAGCTCTTTTTTGCGGAGGCTCCTCCTTGGAGAGCCTCTGGGGGCCTCGCAAAAGTTGTTTCAGGCTTTCTTAAGGCCTTCTGGAGGCGTCCTGGGCGTATCCTGGGGGCCTCCGGGGGCTTCCTCGGGCCACCCTGCCTCCAACCGCGGTCTCCCTGAACGAACGGGTCACGATTTGGAATGCTTCGGAGGGTGTCTTTGGGCCATCTTGGGCCGCCATGGGGCTCTCTGAGGACCATCTTGGACCCGTGTTGTGCCGTTTTGGGGCTCTCTTGGACTGCCTGGAGCCTTGTCGGATGGTTGTGGGGCGATTTTGGAGCCTCCCAGGCGGCTTCGGACGCCCAGAAGATCGCCGTCTTGGAGCGTCGGGAAGCCGAAAAGAGGAGAACCCCAAAATTCAGGGGTCTCTGGGACGTCCCCGATGACCCTCCTGATCGCCCTAGGTGTGTTGGGAAGGCTTGGCAAAACGCCCTGCGAGGGCCGGGGGCCGGAAGGTCCCAAAGCCCTAGACCCTAGATTCCGTGAGTCCGTTTTTTTTTTGGGTGGGTGTGACGGGTTTTTCGCCCGCCCGGGCTTGTAAAGATATAGAAAGAGGAATGTATGCACATGTGTATATCTATATGTGTTTTTTGTTATGACAGGGTATATGTGTTTGCGTATGCATGTGCATACGCTTATGTATATGTATATGTATGTGTGTATGTTTATGTGTGTATACACGTATATACGTATATGGTTGTTTATGTACATGTAATTGTATACGTCTATGTATGTGTATCTGCATATGTATGTGCCTCTGTATGTGTATACGTGTATGTGTATGTATATGCAGATGCATGTGCATATGTATAGATGCATACATATGTGTATGTATATGTCTAATTGTATGACTGTAGAATTGCATGTACATTGATGTATGATGATGTATATATATATATATGAATGGGTATGTGTATATGTATGTGCATATGCATGCGTATATGTACATGTACGTGTATACATATAGGTATACGTGCATGTTTATGTACATGTATGTGTACATGTATATATTCATGCTTATGTTTAGGTGTCCATATTTGTGTATGTATATGTAGATATCGATGTATATGTTACTTTTTATGTATACGTATATGTATATGTATATGCGTGCATGTATATGTATATGTATATTTATATGTATATGTACATGCATATTCATATGTATATGCATATGCATATGCATATGTAGATGTCTATGCATATGTGTATTTTTTATGTATGTGTATATGTATATGTATATGTTTATGCACACCTATATATATGTAATATGTATACATATATATATGTATATATGTATGCTAAGGTCTATGCATTTATATGTGTATATTTTTTGTATAGTTATAGATACATGTACATATGTTCATGCATATATGCATGTATGTAGGTATATCATCTATACATCTATGTACCCGTGTACTTCTTGGACCAGTACGGTTCCCTGATTAGCGCGCGCCAGGGCAAGAGCCTGACGTCTTTCCTTTCATGCGCTGTCGTTGTTGCCGTGTACCCGTTTTGGGAAGAGAGATGCGAGTATGCTCCTGCCTTCCCCCTCCCGATTTTAAGGGGGCCGTATTGGGGGTTGCAGCAGGGCGGTCTACGTATCCGCTGCCGTTTGGTTCGGGTGGTTGTGCGATTGTGCAGGCACGCGCGTCTCATGTGCCCGGACACCCTGCGGTCGCTATTTGCAGGTAGTCATTCGCACTTTCTAGATACATCCATCGTTCTTACTATACGCCCCATACTTTGATGAATTATGCATATCCAGCGAGAAGGATATTCTCGACTCACGAAGGCTCCCTGGGGCCGTTTTGGGCTGTCTTCGGGACATCATGATTTACCAGTTCTCACAATTCCCACTAGGACAACTTCCCAGGAATCCGTCCTCATGGTTTGCTTCTATTTTTCTCCCCTTTCTCTATGTCCCTTCTCTGCTCCTGTGGGTGGAAGCCCTGCGGTCCGCGAGAGAGTTTTGATTTCAATGGGCGACCGGTTCAGGGGAGGGGAGGGACACAGGTGAGAAGGGGCGCCATCCTGAACTCGTTCCCTCTTTAGTTTTCGCTTGTTAGAAACAGGCTTATCTTTTTTTCCGCTTCTTTGGGCGTTCTCGACACGGCTGGTCTCCGTTCGAACGTTTTTCTATGATGCACCCTTGGACGAATTCGGGGTTCGATGTGCGACCCCCCAGGGTTGGCTTCTTTTATGAGCAGCAAAACGAAACTTATATATATATATATATATATATATATACATATATATATATATAGATATATAATATACATATACACGATACAGGAGAAAAACCTCATCCATAATCTTTTGAGGGCTACAGGGCTATGGGGCTATAGGGCTATAGGACCATAGGGCTACACGTCTACAGGGCTATGGGGCTATAGGCATATAGAGCTATAGGGTTATAGGGCTACAGGGCTACAGGGCTACAGGGTTATAAGGCTATAAGGCTATAGAGCTATAGGGCTATAAGGGCTATAGGGCTATAGGGCGATTGGGCTATGGGTCTGTATGGCTATAGGGCTATAGGGTTATAGGGCTATAGGGCTATAGGGCTATAGGGCTATAGGGCTACAGGGCTATAGGGCTATAGGGCTATAAAGCTATAAGGCTATGAGGCTATAGGGCTATAATGCTATAGGGCTCCAAGGCTATTAGGGCTATAGGTCTATATGTCTATAGGGCTATAGGGGTATTAGTGCTATAGGGCTATAGGGCAATAGGGCTATAGAGCTACGGGGCACACGGGCACCCAGGCACCCAGGCACCCAGGCACCGGGGCACCCGGGCACCCCGGCACCCGGGCGTGCTGCCGAAATCGGCGCCGCAGTTAACCCAGCCAGATGAATCCGCTAGGACCCCTACAGAGGCAAGCTCTGATTGGTGAATATATACTTGCGAACAGCAAAACGAAACGTTTGTACATATATGTCGGCGGTGCGCCGTGGCACGAACCCCCCCCCCCAGCACTACCGGGGGGTTTCGTGCACTACCGAGGGGTTTCGTGCAGCCCGCACTGGGTGCCGCCAGCGGCTTAGAACACCCCCCCTTGCCGCTTTACCGGGGGGGTTCGTGCAGGCCGCACTGCGTCTACCTGGGCTCCCCCCCCCCCCCTGTGGGAGTGGGGGGGTGGGAGTGGGGGGTGGGTTGGGGGGGGGGCAGGGGGGCGGTTGGGAAGGGTGGCTCCCTGTCGAAGTGTGGCGTGTGCTCGCCTTGTGTTCTCTATTCGCGTCTGCTCGCCTTTGTTCCGCCGCAGCCTCTCGTATTGTGGCTCGTGGCCACAATACGAGAGGCTGCGGCGCAACTCCCGAGAGCCGCTGTGGGGGGTCGACGGCACGGCCGCGTAGAGAAGAACAGTGCCGCCGTGTTCCGGCACGGCCCTGGGATGCAATGCCGCCGCCGTGTTCCGGCCCGTCCTGGTAAGATTCGCGCGTCGGGGCTGGGTTTCGCGCGTGCTGGGAGCGCGCCGCTTACGGAGGGGTTGCGTCCTTACCGGGGGGTTTCGTGCAGCCTACCAGAGGAGGTCGTGTTTACCGGGGGGTTTCGTGCAGGCTCGCACCGGGAATGGCGCCAGCTCGAAACCCCCCAGGAGAGATTACTGGGGGGGGGGTTTCGCTCCGCACCGGGCACCGCCGACATATATGCATGTATGTATGTATGTATGTATGTATGTATGTATGTATGTATGTATGTATGTATGTATGTATATATTTATATATGTATGTATGTATATGTATATATATATATATTATACATATATGTATACAGTTTCAGAGGTCCACGCGGGGACGGGGATAACAGGGATGGGCCCAGACGGGTTGGGACGGTCGGTGTCTTTCAGGGGCCATGTTCGGGAACACTTCTGGGCGGCGTCGGCCCGCTGTCCCAGGCGTTGGGCGAGATCGACGATGCGTTTGACATCATCGAAGAAGATCGTGGTAGGCGCCTCCTGCTTTGGCGCCCCTTCCGACAACAAGCTGCCTGCTGGCCCGGCAACTCCGTGCTTCGAACAACGAAACACGACACAGTTGTACATATGCTTTCGGTCTTCCTCGCGGGTTTCTCGGGTCGGCGCCAGGGCCCGTGGCGGCGCCCCTGGCGCGCTTCGGGTGGGGGGTGGGGCGTCCAGCGCCGACGCAGGAATTCCGTTTGGACTTCCTTTGCCTTTGTCTATGAAAAAGAAACACGTGCCGGACGGTCGTCGGAGCGAGTGGTTTGATCCCTGCCTTGCTGCTGCTGTTACCGTCTGGTACCCACGATTGCCCGTGCGATGCATCGATCGCGTGTTGTGACTTCCAGGCGCCCAGCGCTGATACCGCGGCACTGTCCCCTTGGCGCGGCCACCAGCCCCTGACAGCGCGCACACGCGTCTCTTCCTTGGCGGGGGCCTCGACTGTCATATTCCGATATTTGTAAAATGTGAAGCAGCGAAACAAGGATGCATTCTCGCAGGCCGAGAGGGGTTCCGAACATTTTAGCTTGTACCATTTGTTTCTTGTCAATTTCGCCACGTTTCGTTATGTCGGCCGTGCGTCCCTTACTGAACATCTTCATGAACGACGCCTCCGGAGCAGTCCCGCCGCAGCTGCCAGCGACCCCCTGCAGTCCCGCGGCCTGCACACAGCTTCAATTTTCCGGTTCGGATTGCCCCAGGAAGAGCGGCGCAGAACGTGCAGGTGATCAGGTAGGACGATGACTTGCAGAAAAGATGAGGCAGTGAGGATGTGGGTGAGGATGGAGAGACGAAGAGCAAGGATGGTGATGATAATCATGATGATGGTGATGATGATGATGGTCTTGAGGATGAGTTCCAGAATCTAGAGAAGGATATTCGTGGAGATGGAGGAGGAGTGCTTCGTGTGTGTATGTGAGCATGGGGAGGGAGGAGGACTGATGATGATGATGATGATGATGATGATGATGATGATGATGATGATGATGATGATGATGTTGGTAATGATTCATGACGTTGAATCCGTCACGATGATGACGACGGTGGCGATGATGACGACAACGACGACGGTGGGATTTGTGAGGAAGGGCATCGTGATGATGACGATGACGATGGCAATGATGCCGTTGGTGATGTTGATGACAATGGCTCTGATGAGGATGGCGAGGAAGTGCGCACGGAAACTTTGAGACTATGCAGTTGAGAAACATTGGTATCACATGTTGCTTGGATACTTCTATTTTAAAACGCGTAGAGAACTAATGAGTTTGCGCTCGGGGCCGCGCGCTTGCGCCCAGAATAACATCGTTTTATACAGTTTGCTGGTGCGCCATGATTTGAGGGATTTCGACCTGCGCGCGTGTTTGGCCCGCATGGTCTCACATAAAAGAGTGACAAGCAAGAGTTGTTTTCTGACGATTCCAGGAAGGGTCCGCGAACAAAAATTAAGTTCGTCTTTGGTCTAGTCATGGCTGTTTGTTTGATGGCTTGCATTCCCCAATCAGTGCTTGCACTTAGGGGTTCTTACTTGGGACTGGGCCCGGTTGCCAGTTCCGACGCCTTGCAGGCGCCCGTCGCCGCCCGTCGCCGCCCGTCGCCGCCGCCTTTCGCCGCACCATTTTGGTCACGGTTTTGATTGTGCGAGGCTGGCATTTGAAGCTATGCGCTGGTCTGGCTGGCTTGTGGCCGCCCGTCGCCTCCTTCCGTCGCCGTACTGTGATGGTCACGAGTTTGATTGTGAGAGGCTTGCACTCTGTGTTGCTTTGCGTTGCTTTGCATTGCTTTGCATTGTTTTGCATTGCTTTTCATTGCTTTGCAGTGCTTTGCATTGCTTTGCATTGCTTTGCATTGGTTTGCAATGCTTTGCATTGCCCTGCATTGCCTTGCATTGCTTTGCATGGGTTTGCGTTTTTCTGCAGTGCGTTACATTGATTCATGTTGCTTTGAATTGCTTCGCTTTGCCGTGAACTGCTTTGCATTGTTTTGCGTTGCTTTTTTTGCATCGCGCAGTATTGTGTGGCTGTGTATCTCGTGGTGTTGCTTTGTGTTGAATTGCAGTGCTTCGAATTGCGTTGCATTGCGTTGCATTGCTTCATATTTCTCTGCATTGCTTTGCATCGCTTTGCGTTTCTTCGTTTTGTGTGTATTGTATTGCTTTGCATTGCTTTGTATTGCTTTGCATTTGTTTGCATTTGCATTGGTTTGCATTGCTTTGTATCGCTTTACACTGCTTTGCATGGCTTTGCATTGCATTGCTCTGCAACGCTGCGCGTTGTTTTGCATTGCTCTTCGCCACATATACTGTTCCACATGTATTGCACGACCTAGAATGCACCACATTGATTGCACCACCTCGATTATACCACATGCATTACAATTTATCACAGTTTGGGGTCCACGCTTGCTAGCATTCAACTTTCGTTTGGGAACCAATCGCATTGGACGGATTTTGACATGTGCGCGCTTGTTGCTTAGTTGAAATGGGTGTATCATGCACATGTGACATTCAAGCGAATGCTTCGCATATTATTATTTGTCAGGGATGGGGAGGGTGGGAGGCAGGATGATCGGTCAATGAGGGGACTGGCTGGGAGGGCACTCATTTTTGACGCTTCGTGTATCCCCACCAGCCAACGCTTCGCGTATCCCCACCAGCACATCCAGACACTATGCTCAGCGGAGCTGCCCTGACGGTGGAGCGTGGCATCATGTGGTGGTTATCGGGGGCCTGTTTGGGCCAGAGGCCCCTTGGATACATCCTCGGGTCTCTAGGGGTGTCTCCTGAGGGCTTCTTAGATGCATCTTGGGGCGTCCTGGGGGCCTCTTGCCGACTCTTGGGGGCCTCGTTGGGCCTCTTGGGAGCCTCTTGGGGCTCTCCTGAGGGCTTTTCGGGCCGTCTTGGGGTCATGTGTGAGGTTATCGATCAACGAAGGGGGATCTCCCATAACAGCGCCCCCTCCCCCCAGGAGGCCAAACTTTGTTCAACACCTCCATGATTTGTGCATTCTCGCTGAGGCCTTCTTGAACGCTCTAACGCCTCGCGGCCCCCCGTCCAGACCCAGGGGGAGGAGGCATGGAGCACGCAGGGGAACACGGGTTTTTGAAGAGGGAACGTGTTCAGTCACCTACGCCCTACAGGGCTGGCGGGATTCAATTTAAGTTGAGCGATCGCGCAGAATAGCGACGCAACGCCAATGCGAGGAGGGGTGTCTCTAAGTTCGGCCTCGACATGGGGGTATAGCCTGGTAGTGCTTAGAAGAGAGCATCAAACGGTACCGACCAACCACATACAGCACCACGCATAGATCGCCAGGGCAAGACCGCGAACTTCGTAACCGTCAACGGCAGCATTGCACATCAGTCATAGAGCACCAAGCTTGGCATCACAGGGCATCAGCCAGAGGGCATCACCCATGGAGCACCAGGGTAAGAGCACAGTATGCGCAACCACAAATGCCAGCATATGGCACCAATCATTTTGGTCCACACATCGGGCATCAGGGCAAGAGCGCGAACGTCGTAACTATCAAAGTCATAATGCACCTATGCAAGAGAGCGAACCTCTCAACCACAATTGCCCATTGTGAGCCAGGGGGAGGCGGAGTGAGTGCAGGAGCTGAATGGGGAGGGAGGGAGGGTGGGGGAACAGATGTGACAGGAGGGGAGGAGGAGAGCAGGGGATGTGAAGGGGGTGGGACGGTGAGGGGAGATAATGAGAGTACGACAGGGGAGATGGGGATAGAGGAGGAGAGATGGAGATGTCAGGGGAGGAGCAGGGATGGCGAATCCCAAGCCCCTTGGATCAGCTCAAGCCGTACCGCGGCCGTGTGGGTGATGAGGGCGGCTGGTATCTAAGCCTCCCCCATCCATCCCTCCCCCACTCATCCCTGCTCTCTCCATCCGTCCCTCTCCCAGTGGACTTAGTCGTCCTTTCTCCTTTCCCTCCCCCACCCCGTCCCTCCATCCCTCTTGCCACCGTCCCTCCACCCCTCCCCCATTTCTCTCCCTCCCTCCCTTTCTCCCTCCATCCCGCCCTCCTTCCGTCCTCTTCCTCCTGGTGGGAACACGCCAGAAGGCCAAACTAAAGGGGGTGTGCACAGCGGTCAGAGCCCTCTCGCCAGCGGCAGGTGCGAGGAATTGGTCAAGGACATGACCGCGGACATTATGCTGTCCCACCTCACCCTGATGAAAAAGAGCCGTTGCCACCCTTTTCCTCGTCCACCTTGTTGCTGCCGTGGTATTATTGTGGCTGCCGCTACAGCTTCATTCCCGCCTGCTCATGGTCGGCGGTACTTCATCGCGTCAGATCGAATGGAGGAGTCGTGTTTGAGAGCGTCACGGATACTTCGATACCTGTAACTTCCGCCGCCATCTTAGCAGATTTGCGTTTTCAAGGTTAACTGCTTGCAGGGGTTACCACGGGAATGGTTGCCAGGATGAGTGTTATCAGTTGCTGGAGATGGCCCACGGTGCCCGAACAATGCTCGAACATGCAGGGCTTGGAGGAGCTGGTCGGGAGACGAAGGTTTTGTCTGTAGCTGTCGGCCCTTGCCCCTTGCAATGGCGTGACCTAAACACTATGCAGCTGTTTTCATCCTGGCCAGGCCGATCCTGACCCCATTTCCTATGATCGCTGTGGGCTCCTTCGCGGCCCAGCCAGAAGGGCGGCCACGCCCGTCTAGGTCCCAGGGATGAAACTACCAGGATCGGTGCCTGTGTAAAAGCACAGCAAGTTCGCGCCGCCTTGGCGCGGCAACGCCGCCGTCGTCACGACCCGATCCTGCCGTAGCTGGCGTTCTTCTACCCACACCCTCCCTTGCCCCTCCCTCCTCACGCGCGTATGGTTTTCTCACAGGGTTTCATTAGCTGTATCTTTGTTCCCAACCATTATTTGGTGTGGGGTCCTCGTTTTGAAGAGACAACACCCCTCGTTCCTCACTCCCCCCTCGCCCTCCTGCTTCCTTCCATCCCTGCCTCTGCTCTTCGCATGCCATTTGGCACACCCCTCACCCGTTTCGTGGCCCCATCGGGAGCTCCACCGAGGACCTCCGTGGCGAGTTTGCATGCGTCCGCCCAACCCATGTCGGCACAGCCCTTACACGTTGCGTGGCCCATAGGGAGCTCCACCGAGGGCCTCCGCGGTGAGTACGCATGCGTCCGCCCGACCCATGTCGGCACAGCCCTCACACGTTGCGTGGCCCCGTAAGGGAGCTCCACCGAGTGCCTCCCTGGTGCGTCCGCATGCGTCCGCCTGACCCATGTCGGCACAGCCCTCACACGTTGCGTGACGCCATAGGGGGCGGGGCAGGCTCGCGCACCCCTCCCGGTATCGCTCGTCTAGCTGCCCAGATTCCCCTCGCCCCCTGCCAGTTGCTTCGAGAGTGCCTTCTGTGCTCCCAGCTGCCAGGCTTCACAAAATTGGTGATGGAGTCTACGGGTCGACCCTCCCGCTCCGTTCCACCCCTTTGCCCGAATTGCCCCGCGCCTCGGCCTTCCTGCGGCGCGCTGCCTATGAGAGCAGAGGCTACACTGTGCGCTATTTGGAGTGTGCGTGCCCCCCTCTTTCGTCTCACCTCCCTCCCAGTACTCACAGCTACATACGGTTGGGACCTTCGCCAGGCTATTTTTTACATTCGGAGCGCTGTGGTATTTTATTGTTGTTTGTTTGTTCGTTTGTTTGTTTAGTTTTTATGCCATGGTAGCGAGGGGCTGGCGCGGAAAGAGCCCCACTGGCACCGCGCTACAGAATTGGACGGGAAATCTTCCATGAGGCCCGCTCCCTTAGAGGAGTCTGGGACGACCAGGACGTCTGGCACGACTCGGCGCCAGGGGTCGATCAGGTCCTGTGGAACAGCAGGACCAGCATCTCGCAGACGGCCCCCCCCTGCCTGATTGTGCGGCGCGCCTCCTGACCGCCTACTTCTCGGGCGGTCGGAGGGTGCAGATCGACAGCGAGCCCAGGCCCGCGTGGGGCCGCATGGCAGCGCCCCTGGGATTGACAGAGAACCGTACGAGGTCTACCATCAGGGAGTCACATTTGTGGCTTGCCTCCTGGCCAACGCCTGGTACGTGGCCCAGTCGCAGCCTACTCTGCTGGAGTCAGTACTTGGTCCCTCGGTTGACCTTCTAGTGTGGATACTCAAGGTCTCCAATGCTGTGAGGCCCAACGACCTACGGCCACCGCAGCTCCCCACCAGCATGAGGCGCCTATCTGGGGCCTCCCTGGCTGACCTTATGGAGCCCATGGTTGAACCGCAGCTGTCCCAGGACCAGGCTGTTAAGAGGGGCAGGCAATGTGGCCCCAACATCAAGGCAGCCACTAACAAACTCGCAGCGACCGTGGCCGGCAACAGGCCCCCCGGGGCCGCCTGGTCCGCCCTCCTGGGCACATGAGCGCCGGTCGTCGACGGGTACATGCGGCAGGCCACAGCTGGCAAGGGGCCTGCTCCCACCACAGCGGTTCCATTCGCGGACCTCCCTGCAGTGGCTAGCCGCCCATCTGCGACGGTGGGGCTGCCTAACTGGCTACAGGGCGCCATTCTCGCCCGAGTAGTAAGCCCACAAGCCCAGACCGCCAAAGGGGAGTACACATGGCTGCGGCGCTCCCTGCTGCGTTCTACTGGCATGGGGAGCACGGCGCCCCCACTCCTTTGGTGCATGGCCTACGAGCCAGTGATTGAGGCTACAGCTGCCGCGGCAGCTGGCATATGCCGCACGTACGTTGACGACCTGGCTGCTCTGCTCGACTCGGCCCAGCACGCCCTCTGGGAGACAGTCATGTTCCCATGTGCCTCCCACGCTGCGGAGCTGCTTGTCGTCTCGCACACCTGCAGGGGATTCGCGTTCGCGAGCTTCCCGGATGGCCTGGACAACACCATCGCCTCTACGCCGCTGGACATGGCCGTTCTGCCCAACGGGCATGTCTGCATCATTGGGCCAATCCCTCGCCCTGACCCGGGCCATCCTTGCGCATGACCTGGGGCGCGACGTCGCGGGTAAGGCCTGGCACTGGCAGGACGTCGGCTGGTGCTCATTTAAGACAGCCATGGCCCCGGGGGCTGCCAGCAGCTGGTGGCGCCGTGTCATGGATGCCTCTCTCTGTGGCCACTCGTGCGCCAAGGCCCAGTGGCCATGCCTCCTGGCTACCGTCTCGGCCCGCAGTGATGGAGAAGTGGCGCCCTTGCAAGGATGGGTCAGCAACAGCCGCCTTGAGGCTTTCACGCAGGGTACTTGGGAGAGATCAGTGGCGAAGATGAGGGCGCGATCCCTCGCGCTGCACGCCGCCCGGACGTCGCCCGCCAGGCGCGCAGCAGCGTGGAATGCCTACATCGCCTACCTGGTCCCATACCCAGCGCACTACATCGCCCCGTCGCCTAGCACTGAGCGCGCCATGGGTGTCCACTTACGAGTGGCCATCGGACTGGCAGGTGCGCAGGTGCAACGCGGGCTCCTGGCTTCGCTCTCACGGGCGTCTGGCCCGTCTTCCAGGTCCCAGGATGGCCCCGCTGCCTTGCCGCTGCGGCGAGAGCCATTGCCGCCATGGCCCGCGCTGGGCGGGGCGTCTGGGGCCCCCCCCCAGTCGGGCGGAGGGCCGAAACCCGTGGGAACCAGCTATCCAGATGGGCTGCCTCCCAGCCGTGCCCGCCGAGGTAGCCGCGCCGGCGATCGTGCGTCCGCGCTCCAGGCAAGGCTGCGGCTAGCATGCGATGCTTATGAGCAGCGTTCCAGGTTCTCCGCCTCCCAGCAAACGGGCAACCTGGAAGGGCGAGACCGAGGGGGGCTCGCGCTTCCCCAGCGGCGCGACCAATACAGGTGCCTGGGCGCTGCCGCGTGGCACGCGGCCCCAGGTATCTGCCCCGGCGCCCCGGCGCCCTGCGCCGGAGATGCCTGGGCCACTGGGCAGGCTGCAGGGCCTGGTGGGCCGCGCTGGATTACCAGGTCACCCCAGACAGGCTCGCCGCCGCCTGCAGCGCCGCGCGGCCCAGGGCCGGCCCGCTCGGCGCGCCCCAGACTGCGCGCCCAGCCCGAACGGCTCTTGCCCGCTCTGTGGCTTGGGAGAGGCTTGCAGCACGACGGGTGGGGTGCGCGTTTCTGCCGCGCCTGCCAGCTGCGCTGCCGGGCCCTCCGCGCCAACGTTGGCCCTGGCGTCCTGGCAGGAGTCGACGTGGGAAGGTCTCCCTTCCCCGATCAGGGCCGGGCTTAGTGGCCGATGGAAGTTGGAATCCAGTGCTCCTTTTTCGTGGGGCAGTTGTATAGGAAGGGGTGCAGAGGATGCGGTGTTTTCATTGTTTGGAGGAGTTCGTGAAGTCAGTAGGGGTGGGGATTTGCGTGCTTCGAAGAAACCGCGCCCGCCCGAATCGCAATCGCGTGGTATATTTGCGGGCCGCTGACATGTCGCGTTCCGTCGTCGTCCTTCCCCTTGCTCCTATCTCCCATCTCCCTTCTCTTTTCTTTACCCCCTGGGTGCGGTCGAAGGTGGCTGCGGCTTTGGCGGAGGGGCGCCCTTTTCCTCCTCCCCCTCATTCCTCGCCGCTCTTCTTCTTTGCATCCCTGCTCCCTCCTCCTCCGTCGCCCCACCTTGGCCCCCCTCCCTGCTCCGAGAACGGGGGGTGATGGGGCGGCGCGCCCGCGTTCGCATGGCGCTTCCCGTTCGATATCCGCGCGCAGCGAACCGGCCAAGTAGAGGGCGTGCCCAACGCAAGCGTTCGGGGCGCACTCCGAGCGCCGGCGGCACCAGCCGCCAAAGGCAGTCGCGGCGCTAATCTTACAAGTTTTTGGTGCCTGCGGCAAGGCCCGCCGCTGTCCGGCGCAGCGGTCCGAACGGCGACGCTTCGAGCTATATTTGCTCAGGCGTCCAGCACGTGCGACATCTGTCATGTAATCGGACTGGTGTCGGGCCGTCTTGGGGGTCCCATCGGGGCCCTCTTCGGACGTCGTGGGGCCGTTCGGGGCAGCCTTGGCGCTGCGTTCCACGGTGGCGGCCCCGGGCCCGGGATGCGTGTATTTGCAGTCTCTGGGGGCCGCCCTGGGCCAGGGAAGTATGCGTTCACGCCCCCCCCGCCCCCCCCCCCCTAGCTGGGGGCGTCGACTTCGATTTAGGTCCGTCATAGAAGGGGTGGTGCCTTCGAGGTGGCGAGCGTTTCCTTTTCCGAAATGCACCAATCAAGGTGTGATAAGTGCGCGCGCAGTTTGTGTCTTCGACAGTATGACTGCGCGTGTGGGTCCACCGTTTACTCAGATCGTGGTGTGATCTGTGTGCGCAGATCGTGCTCCCATCTATGTATTTGGAGTGTGCTCCTCGCGGGTGGTGGTGACTGGGCGGGGGGTTTCGCGTTTCTCCCGGCTGGTCCTCGGGGGGGCGTTGCGCGCGGGCGAAATGCGCAGTTCGTGTGTCCAATTGTGCGCGTGCTGCGAGGGGGCCGTGGTTTGGGAGAGAAGCTGGCGCGGGCGCTTGGGGGTGATGCGCTATGGGAGGGAAAGGGTGCGATGGGGGGGGAGGCGACGGGGCGGGCGGGGCAGGTGCCGCGCCGTGGCGCCGCCCGCCCGACAGGGGGGCGCCTGTCTGGCTCGCCTTGTGCGTTATCGCCATGCTTGGCTCGGACAGTGCCCGGTTGGCAGAGGCTGCAGGCGGCCGCGCGGGGCTCGGCATGCTGGCAGGCGCGCCCCACGACATCGGGGGCGCCTGGGTGGTCGGGGACAACCTGGCTGAATTCCGCTACGGCGCGGGGGCTGGGCGTTGCAGGCGGGCGCCCCTGGCGTCGCAGGTCGACCTCGGGGTGAGGCCCCTGGTGGAGCGGGTATGGGCGCTTGCGTGGCAGGCCGTAAGGCGGCGGCTCACTGGGCTGGTGACCGTTGGCGTCCGCTTGGCTGACCAGCTGAGACAGTCGGGCGACCTTGAGGTCCGTCGTGGATGGCGCGGGGCGCGCGTGTTTTTTCCCCCGCCCGCCCATCCCGCCGCTCAACCCGAGCGGAGACTGCAATTGCCTCGGTCCCGGGGGCGTCGACGCGCTCGCGGATGCGCTCGAAGCAGGGCCAGATTAGCTTCCAGGTGACGCGAGGCTCGGTGCGGTGCCCCCCTCCTCCACTTGCCCGCTGGCCCCTCTGCTTATCGGCGTGCGGCTGCGGGCCCGTCCTCCTCCGTCGGGATGATCGTGGTCGCGGCGCCCGCCGAGGCCCAGCCCCGCTGCGCTCGGAGCAGCTTTCCCGCCAGCAAGCGCGGCAGTTAGCCGCGTTTGGGTTTGCCTAAATTCCCGGCAGCGCCGGCCCATGGTGTTGCCGTGCCGTCGCAGGCGAAGGGGCCCATCAAGAGGTGGCTCTCGTGTGTCATCCGTACCGGCCCGATTGGCAACCGCCGGGGCCGAGCGGCAGGCCGAGGTTTCAGTGCCGCAGGGCCCCGTGGATGCGCTGGGGTCTCTTTGGGAACTTCTGGGTTGCATTGAGATCTGCCGAGCATGCTTCCTGAAGAAGCCCGCTTCGCCGGCGAAGAGCACCGGGGGCGCGCTGGCCAGCGGCGGGGAGATGGGGCCCCCGACCCGAGGAAGTGCGGGGCCAGGGTGGCAACCCTTGCACTCTCGCGGGAGGCAGGGCCACCCCAGAGATCCCCAGGACAATGCCCAGGGTGGGTGGACGTCACCCCCCTGTGGGTCATGGGCGGGGACCTGCGCGACGGCTGTGATTGCGACGGTGGTGACTGGGGCGCCGCGCCCGCCTGCTTGCCCCTGGCCGCATCGGGCGACTGGGCGCCCCCCCTGGGATGCGTCGCCGACGTCGATGGCGCGCGGCCAGCCAGTCAGCCCTGCGACGAGGGGGCAAAGCCCAGGTCCTCCTGCAAGGCCACCTAGACGCGCAAAGCCGTGGCCAGAAAGGAGTGGCCAGGCGCCTGGCCCAGCAGTTAGGATACGCGCAGTGCAGCTTCGGCAGTGGCCGCGCCTGCCAGATCGGCCGCGCGCAGCCCGCCACCCGCGGCACCTCGCGGGAACGGATCAGAAGGGCGAAACAGTGCGAGTCCTAGCATGCGACGCTTTCAACAACGACAAGCTTGCGCACTTGTTTCAGCAAGGTTCGCCCAGTAGCATGTTCCAGGGCCCTTTGCAGAATAACCGTGCGTGCGCGGCGCGGTGGCCCGCCAGGCCCGTCCCTGGGGCCGTCGGGCCACCGAGTAGATGGCCTGGGGCGGCCCAGGAAAAGGGGGGGCGGCTGCTGCGGGCCTTCATGACGGAAGTGCGCGCCCGCCCGGGGCCCGCCGGCGACGGCGCCGAAGGGGCCGGGGGCGCCCTCCGCCGCCAGAGGACGCGCGCGCTAGACGTCGGTGCGGTGGATGCGACCCGGGAGCGTCGCCAGCAGGCGTCAACTCAACGCTGGGCTGCGCCCTGGCGGTGGCTGGTGCCCGCAGCCCCAGGGCTCTGCAGGTGGCCTTCCCCCTAGCGGCAGTGAGCGCTGTCCCGTTTGAGAGTCTCCGCCGTTGCAGCCCACCTCCTGCTTTTGCCTTCCCGCCCTGGGCCCGTGCCCGTGCTCCTTGCGCGTGGCGCCGCCCTCCTCCGGGCGTGCGGAGTGCCCCGCCGCTCCCCAGGCAGTCCTGGCCGCCGCCTTCCCCGGCGCCCCCGCGCTAGTGGGGCGGCGCCGCGTGGCGGCCCGTCCTTCTCCATTGCCTTCCCTTCGTGGGAACTCCGCCAGTGCGCCACTTGCATTGAGTTCCGCCAAATCCCATGCTGTGACGCCGTGCGCTGGCTTTGAGATGACGTGCGCTTCTCCGCCGTTGGCCCTCGGCACCTCGCCCCTGTGGCCTGCGCTCTGGCTGCCCAGTGGTGCTGCGCCGCTGCTCCGCCTGCCGTTCTCCGCCCTGGGGCCGCCGTCGCAGCCGCCGCAGAGCTGGTCGCGCCGCGCCCCTGGCCCGCCGCCGGGCGCCCACGCCGCTGCCTCCCCCCGCCCTGGCGCCCCAGTTTACTGGTTGCTCGTGCTCCCCCTCCTCCACTTGCTGGGCCCCGCCCGCACTGCGGATGCTAGCCCCGCCCATGGGTACGTCGTGATGCCGCCCCGCGATTGCTGCCAGGGGTCGCCCTTCAGCCTGGCCGCCCCCGCGCGCTCCCCGCGGCCTCGCTGCGTTAGTGCCCCCCACGTTTCGGCCCCCTCCCTGCGGCCGCTCTCTCTCTCTCTCTCTCTTTCTCTCTCTCTCTCTCTCTCTCTCTCTCTTCTCGCCCTTTTGCATGTTGGCCAAGTCGCGACTCCGTTTCCAGGTGCTGCCCCGACGCGCGAGCATATTGCTTTTGCCGCGCCGCGACGTTATACTTTTGTCTGTACATGGAACGCCCGCTACAGCGTTGAGCTCGTCTCAGTGTTTGCGTTTAGCTCCCAGTATTTCAGAATTGCGCCTTTGACTCAGCGAGGGCAGGATATTTCGGATCCGATTCCTTCCTCGTCGTTGTCGCCTCCATTCTTTTCCCTCTTCGGCTGTACCTCGTGCTCCTCCCGCTCTTCCTGCTCCTGCTCCTGTGGCTCCTCTCTTGTTGCCTCTTCTCTGGACTCGCCGCATGTGTTGGTCAGTGGATGCGGGTCGAGAAATACCTCGAGACACGATTTGCGGGGGAGGCCTCCTCTCTCTGCTGATTATCTCCCCCTCCTCATCTATCCTCCCCTCCCCCTTTGTTCCGTTTTCCTCCAACTCACTCTTCGTGCCAAGGTCTACCCTTCTCCTCCCCTCCCGCATGCTGATTCACCTTCCTTTCTCCCCTCCCAACCGTTTCCGCTCCCTCTTCTCCTGCTCCGCTTCCCTCCTTCCTTCTGTCTCCTCCCCTCCCCCTTCCCCTAGTTGGAGGAGGAATAGAGAGGGGAAGAGGAAGTGGAGGAGGAAGAGTAGCAGGCGGGGGAGAAGAGGGGGAGGATGAGGCGCAGTTCCGCCATGTTGGTCTCCAGTTGGTCCCCAGCCTCCAGCTGGTCCAGGCCAGCTTTTCATCCGGGGTCGATGATTTTGAGTTTCCTTGCGCCAGATATGGGCACCCGTAGGTCGAACATGTCGATTGATTTTGTTGAGGGCGATCCCGACCAGGGATTTGCTAAACATGGGTTCGAAGTCTGTCGCGTGTGATTCTACAATTTTCTATGCCAAACCACTGCGCTGACAATTCCACATGTTAAGCGTGCTTGGTATGTATGTCTGTTGTTTCATGTTCGTATACACTAATTGGATATTTTCTCTGTGTTGTACGTTCACCTTTTGTACGATCAAACTACGGTTGTGCCTGCCGTGTAGGTCGACTCTACATGTTTGTCGCAACGCTGCTGTCACTGATGTGTGTCGCTGATGTCGATTATAATTGCCTTTTGTGAAACTATGATCTTGGTTCATCTGATTTGTATATGCGGTGCTTGATGCCCGTTGTGGAAGTATGTTGTTGGTACCTGGTCGTGATGCTTGTTCTTGCTCAGCATTCTTGATGCTTGTCTTGATGTGTAGCAGTGAGGTGTGCTGTAGATGATGATAGACTGGTCATAGTTCGATTCGTATTATTGATGCATGTTTCTTTTGTGTGTCCCTGGTGGATATTGTGGATGCGTGCTCTTGATGCGTGCCCTTGGCGCATGACTTTCTTGTTTGCTCTTGCCTGTTCCTGAACCTGTCCAGGATGGCCGTTTCTGCTGTCAGTACTTGATGTCTGGTCTTGATGCTTCTTCGGCTTGGGAGCTCTAGATACTTGTTATGGATGCATGTCATTGGTATATGTGCTTGAGTTCCGTCACCACTGTCTGTTGTTGATGTATACCCGTGGTGTCCGTTATGTATACATGTCCTTGCTGCATATGCTTGCTCTGTGTATTTGAGGTGTTTTTTCATGCCTATTCTAGATGTCAGTGGACGGCATTAAATCGTGACGCCTGGACGGCGTGACGCCGTGACGCCTCCCTGGTGGGGCTTGGCGGGGGGCGATTCTCAGTGACACTCGAGGACTCTAGGTGCCTGGCGGCTGGCCGCGGTATGCAGGGCTGGCGAGGCGGGACTCTCAGTGACACTCGGGAACTCGTCAGGCCTAATGGCCGCGTCATGGAGGGCTGGTGGGCAGGCATGTATTCAGAGCTCGCAAACCCAACATATCGAATGGAGAACACCTTCCCCTTGAACTTCGAACCTCGGTTCTCCCCCTCTCCCCTCCCATCCCCCTGCCTCGTTCCTGCCCTCCCCCTCTCCCCTCCCCTCCCCCTCGCCCCTCCCATCCCCGTCCCATCCGCCAATCGACCTCCAGCGTCCACCAATTCAGTATTCCGACATCCAGCCTCTAACATCCGACTCTCCACTTCCACCTCCACCTCTCGACCTCAAACGTCCACCAGCTCAGCATTCCGACCTCCAACCTCTAGCATCCGACTCTCCATTGCCACCTCCACCAATCGACCTCCAGCGTCGAGCAGCTCAGCAATCCGACCTCCAACCTCTAGCATCCAACTCTCCACTTCCACCTCCACCAACGCCAGACACCGAGAATGCAGTACGACCTCAATGACAGCACATAGCTACGACCGGCCACAACAAAGGAGTGGGAACATTTGGCAGACAATTTGGTGAAGTACGCATCTCCCTGAGTAGGCGCCCAGCGCGCGCAGTCTCATGCGAGGCCTCACCCGCCTCGCCCTTAAATGGCCCCGGCGCATGCCCGCACAGATGTTCCGTTCCGTTCCGTTCCGTTCCCTCGTTCTTGCCTTTGTGCATGCTTGCATGCTTCTTACCTCTCCCTCCCAGAGGAGGTTCATGGTGCACGAGGCGGAGGAGGAGGAGCAGGAAATGTAGGAGGAGGGGAAGGAGGAGGGGGGGAAGAAAGAAGAGGAGAGGACATGGAGGAGGAGGTGGAGGAGGAGGAGGAGGAGGAGGACGAGGACGAGGACGAGGATGAGGACGTGCCTGCCTGCCTGCTTCTCCCCTTCAGAGGAGCTTTCTGGCCCTCGAGGACGCCATCTGCGACGTGCGCCTCGAGCGCGACGCCACGGCCGACCGCACGCTGGCGAAGAAGCCGGGAAGTCGCGCCCTCGGCTGCGGGTTGCGCCAGTTGCGCGCCGACGCATCCCTTGGTGACGCTTCTCTCCCTCCTTCTTCCTCCTCTTTCCGCCGCCCTCTTCCTCCTCCTTCCCATTTTTCTTCATCTCCCCCTCTCCCGTCGTCTCCTCCTCCTCCTCCTCCTCCTCCTCCTCCTCCCTCCTCCCTCCTCACTCCTCACTCCTCACTCCTCACTCCTGACTCGCTCTTTCTCCTCCTCCTCCTCCTCCTCCTTCTCCTCCTCCTCCTCCTCCTTCGCGCGTTTCCCCTCCGCACCGTTGTCGGGCGGGATCCGGCTGCTGGCCGCAGCTCCAGAGGCGCTGCCGCCATTCCTGCCAGCTGCCTGGACGCTGCCGTGAGAGTGCCCTCGGAGCGGCATCAGCTGATCTCCGTTTCGTGGCCCCCTCTCTACTTCGGTCACCAGTCCTTCCACCGCGCACTTCTCGCGACGCGGCTCTTGGGGCTTGGCGCACAGGCATTCCACGAACTCGTGCTGAACGTGTAGTTCTCTACACCGAGGGTCACTGCTCACGCGCGTCTGGCGTGGCGACCGCAAGAGGCACCAATACTGGCTCTTTCTGTGCTACGCAGTGAAACTGCTGGATGGCGACAGAGGATTTTCTGTATATAAGGTCTGCACAGGAGATATGTGTCTCTCTTTCCGCCTCTGCCTCCTTCAATTTGTACGTACCCCGTATTAGCCCGACTCGCCACCTCGCCCCCAGCTTGCTGAGACAGCTGGTAAGCGGAACGCTGGTTGGAGAAGGAGGAGGGAAAGCGTGGTGAAGACGGAAACGGGAGAGCGAGCCGCACAGCAACGCGGAATGCCCGTACCATTGACGGGAACAACTAATGATGATGATGCCGACCCATGGAGAGACGGACGCGGTCCACGGATCCCAGCCCAGCCGGGGACGGCCAGTGCACCAGCTGAAGCACTATTGGCGAGGTTGGTCTAGAGAAGGCTCGAGAATCGTACGACGGAAGGTGGGGCGGCTGGAGATGGACAGGTTTTGCAGACAACAGCTGGTGGTCAGGCAGCTCTGACTGGAGCCAACGCAGCCGTGACTTTAAGCCCCCCGCCTCATTGGCACGGATTCGAGAATCTAGAGCTTGTCTGTCATATCCTGACCTCCTGGAAGGCCAGGGTGGGTTCCCGACCGGAGCAGCAGGCAACAAAGGTGGTGGAGTATTTGCCGGTCGATCTGCAACAAAAGTTCTGGAACACCTATCTATCCTGAACGGTGAACGCCCTGGAGATCGTCAGCGATAAACTCAGAACCAGGCGCTGTTCGAAGCCATGATCTGGCGAGGAGAGACGCTCACATATTCTGTCCGTCGACGCGGCGCCCAGGTGGCCGAGGCCGAAACCCACGGATTGGTTTTGCCAGATCAAGTTCGCGCTCGGTTCCTCGAGGAGGGAGCTGGGCTGTCGGCTCGCAGTCGGTTGAACATGGGAACGCTGGTGGGCGGCAAGGATGACTTCGCCAGTTTTGCGACTCGCGCTTCTGAGCATGGACGTGACCGAGAAGTAGTTCTTGCCACCCGCCACTCCCTCCCCCATTTCGGACCTACCACCATGGCGCCGAAGAAGAGCTGGAGACGTACTCCGACGAGGACGGTGAGGCGAGGCCGAGCTCCCGGATGACGAGGCGGAGTCGTTCTGCGTATCCCTAGAACAACAGGACCTCGACGAGCACGGGGTGATGGACGTGCTCGCCGCCGTGGTGGAGGAGCGCTACGGGGGAGAGCGACGTCGTGCGTGGGAGGAGTCTCGGCATCTGAAGATGGCTAAGAAGGTGGGGCTTCTTCGACCGCCGTCGAGCCAAGCCAGGTTTCAAGAGGTTGGCGGGGTCCGCTTTGAAGAAGAGGTCGCGGCGCCAACTGCGGCGGTCGCAAACCGTGCCGCTCGAAGGGTGACAGACTAGCCGGCGAGGCCGGCCGTGGAGGTGAGGTGGCGGGCGCCGCCGCGACCAGGCGCCGGGACAGGCGTTTCGCTTTACAGCAACGCGAGCGGCCCCTCCGAGTTCAATGGCACGGGCTTCGATCCTCGCGCTGGCGTGGCGGAGGGGGGTGGTCGATCAACTCACCTTGCTGATCGAGCGGTGGAACGATCTCACTGACCGCCGCATGGTCTCCGACGCCCTCCGCGTGTTTTTGAGCCTGAAGGACGAGGGGGCTCACGTCTTGGTGGGCGCCGCCGCTGCCCAGGCTCTGATCGGGAAGCCCGCTTGCGCTGCCTCGCGCAGGCCATGAACGACGTCGGCTTACAAGCTGATGGTCGACTGGGCACCGCGCGGGAGAATCGCAGCCTCGGGCGTCGGCGGCCGCGCCAGTCCCATCGGTTTGGCGTAGGTGCCCGTGACCGTTGCTGGCTGCGGCGTCGTGGAGTTCCGCGTGCTGCCGCAGGCCTGCCCAGTCCCGGCGAGCCTGCTCGACGTGGTCGGGGCGGCGATCGACCTGCGCGACGGCGCGATGGTGGTCGACAGCGACGGCGAGAGGGCCAATCGGAAGCTGACGGTCCACCCGGCGGGAACACAGGTCGGTCGGCCTGGCGCGCCGCGACCCGCGGGACTTCTACCTCGGCCCCGAGGGTGCCGACAAGTTCCCGATCTCCGACTTCAGGACTGCCGAGGACTGCCCCGCCCCTCGCCTCGGCAGGGGGCCGATGCCGGCTCGTAGTGTAGGCGGCAGCATAAGGGTAGAGAACGGCAGTTGCAGCGGCGGGCCCACTTCGCAGGCATCTGTCAGTGTGCCCCCCCTCCTTTTCCGTCTCGACCCAGGGCCCTGGGGTTGGGGGCCGCCGACCCGTTCTGGAGCAAGGCCTCTCTCGGCTCGGGCCCGCGGCTACTCTCGCGCGAGTGTCTCGGGCGCCCGTGCCCGTGCGTGAGCAGGGGTGCCCACGCTCGTCAATGAGAAGCAGCGGGCCTCGCCGAGGACTCGATCGAGAGGTCCGCAGGCAGCCCCCAGCCCGAGCGCGCTCGGGCGCGGGGCCCACGCCGCAGCAGTGGGGGGCCCAGAGGGCGAGATCATAGAGGACATGCCCGACGAGATGTGGGAGTAGCTGCTGGAGTATCCGGCCGAGATGGAGCGGCTGGTCCAGGTCCTCGAGATCGAGAAGATGCCCGACGCAGGGGGGCTGATGTTCTATGCCGGCCAGCTCGAGCTCGACGCGAACGACCACCGCTGGTGGCCCCGTGATCAAGACGATGTGTTTCAACGGCCAATGCGTGGGCATGATCGACGCCGTGGGCCGCTGCGCGGGCGCGCGGGAGCGCCGAGGCTGGGTGGGCTGCTTGCGTCCGCCGTGGGCTCGCAGTATGGCCGCCTCTCAGGGCCGGGCGGCGGGCCCGCGCCCGGCGCGCGTGCCGGTGGGCGGGGATTTCGCCCATTGAAAGTCTCTTTTCCCGGGCGCCCCGGAGCCAGAGCGCCGCGGCCCGCCGCCGAGCGCGAGGGCTGAGGCGGTCGCCGAGATGCAGCGGCCCGGCGCGATATGACCATCGTAACGGAGAACCAGAAAAAGGGCAGCGAGCGCCGCTTCCAGCGGGCGTCGGCCATCGTCGCGCAGCAGGCCGAGCAACTACGGGGGAGATCGTCCAGCGCGTGGTGCGCGCCGACGACCGGGGCCTCGCGGAGCTGAGTCAGATTGGCAGCCAGCAGGGCGACCAGATCGCGCAGCTTGCGAGCCGTCCGCTGTTGACGGGTTCCGACGTGGTTCGCTGGTCCACGCGATGAAGATGCTCGGCCGCCGGCGCGCGGGGGCTCCCGGAACGCCCTCGAACGTCTGATCGACGTCTGCCTGGGGGGCCTGCGCGCTGAGGGCCAGCCCGGCGCCGACCTGTCTGGGGTGGTTCCAGGGCGTCTTTTCGTGCGAGATTTGGGCGTTTTGCAGCGGACGTAGAGGGGGTTTCAGGGGGGGGCTCAGGGGGGCTTCCTGGGTTTGTCCGCCTAGAAGCGTCAGACAGCCGCGAGTTTGTCGCTGCCCAGGCCCTTCGCGCTCGTGCAGGCAGAGCTCCGGGAGGAGTCAGGTGGGCAGGAGTTCACGACGACGCGGGGGATATTAAGACCGGGGGGCCTCAGGAGCTCGAGGGGCGGCTGCCGGTGTGGGGGGTTGTTGCATTGCCGGCGAGCTGAACGTCGCGCTCTGGTGCCAACAAAGACGCAATGAGGCGAAGCATGAGCAGCGGGCGGGAGGTCCGAGGCGCTGCGGCCCGGGCCCCAGACGGGCAGGGGGGGCCTCCCGAGGCCTCCGCCGGAAGGGGTTGAAGCCGCCCGAGGAGAGGAGGACAGGGGCCCTTGCCTTTGAGATCTTCTCGAGACCCCGAGTGGCGGCTGAGCTAAGGCGCCGCTCGGGTCGCTGTCTCCCGTCCCCCCCAAGGTCCCCCTCGTCGTGTCCTCTGTCCCCCCTCCCCTGTGCTTGGCTTCTTTGGCTTAGAGACGCGCGTGCTTGACGGCGTCATCTCGCCCCCGCTGTTTCCTAGTGCGTCCCGCAGCTGGTCTGGGCAGGGCGGCGCGAGGCGGGCTTGGCTCGGGCTGAGCTGGGGTCCGTTTGGGCTTCGGGAGCCCCTGCTGGAGGCCTCTGCCTGCCTCTAGCCATCTACTGCCACGTAGCCTGCGGCAGCGCTGTTTGGCGGTAGCAAGATGGCCTGAGGTCGTCGTCGGTTTTCGGCCCGTCCTGGCCTCGGGAGCCCATCGGACGACCAGCGCGCTGCCTTGCCCCTTTTTCCCCATATCCTAAGATGGGGTTATTGTTATTACCTGGGCGCCTCCTACTCCTCCTTCCTCATCTTCTCCTTCTCCTCCCCGTCATACCTAGACTCACTCATGCACAGACTTAATCATACACAGATTTACTCATAGCCAGACCTTACCATATTAGCTTACTCATACTCAGACCTACTCATACTCAGACCTACTCGTACTCATAATTACTCATGCTGAGACTCACTCATACCCAGACTTAGTCATACTCATACCTTCTCATTGTCCGACTTACTCAACACACACAGCATATTGTGAGGATGTCTCAGGTGGGGCGCTGGTTTCAGCACCCCAAGGGGGAACCGCCAAGGGGTATGACACGGTCCCGTTCGCGGCCGTTTTGTTGGGATGTCTCTAGCGGTTTGCTAGTTTTCTGTTCCAGTTTTTTTTTTCCGCTTGGAGAGTAATGTGTGAGGATGTCTCAGGCGGGGCGCTGGTTTCAACACCCCTAAGGGAGCCACTGGCGCAGAGCTTGTGTCACCGTGGGATGCTGCTTTCTCTCTCCGTGGGCCTTCCAATCTTGTCGTCGTCAGCGGGAGAGGGAACTTGAGAAGGTTCATCTCTTTCTTTCTCTTTTTTTCGTGATGTGGGGTCCTCGTTTGAAAGAACCAGTGCCGCGTTCCAGCTCCTTTTCCTTCCTCCTCTTCCCTCCCTCCTCCCATCCTTCGTGGACCCCGTAGGGGGGGGCCCGCCGAACGCTCCAGTGGCAGCGCCCGCGTTGCGTCGCCGAACCCATGTCGGCACCCCCCTCGCAGTTTCGTGGGCCCCATAATGGGGGCTCCCTCGAAGGCTCCAGTGGCTGAGTCCACGTGCGTCTCCGCCACCCATTTCGGAACACCCCTCACAGGTTTCGTGGCCTCCTTGGGAGCTCCACCGAAGGCCCCAACTGGCTGCGTCCACGTGCATCCCCGCCACCAGTTTCTGGAACATCCCTCGCACGCTTCGGGGTTCCATGGGGGTCTCCACCGAAGGCCTGAGTGGCCGATGTTTTTTCTCTCCATCATACACGCCGCTGTCCTTCTGTGTTGGCCCCGCTCCTTCATGCCTCCGGTTTCACGATCTTCGGAGCTACGTATGGCTTGGTCCTTCGCCAGGACTTTTTTTACATGGCTGGCGCTTGAGACTTCCTCACATATCATCGCCCGACGCTTCAAATTGTGCAACAGCTACACGGATGGATGGCGGTCCGTTTCCACAAGCACCGTTGATGCATCGTGGGCTGGCCCAGGCGACAAAGGGCCCCGCGAGGGTCCCCAGCTGGCCGCCCAGCCCAAGACATGGCAAGAGTGCCCTAGGACAGCCTCACAGGGCGGCACGAGGGCTCCAGAACGGCCGCAAGAAAGACGGCCTCGAAGGGTACCAGACGGCCCAACAGGGCCGGCCCCAGGACAGCCCAAGGTGATCCCAAGACGGCCCAGGACAGCCCCAGGACGCCCAATGAAAGCCCACAGGTGCCTCACAATTAACCTCAGTTGACCTCTAGATGGCATCTCTGGGTCCTCTGGGGCCCACTTACGGGCTACCTCTAGCAGTCTTGGGGCTGTCTTGAAGCTTCTCGGTTCCATGTTGGGGGCATCTCGGGGCTGTGCTGAGGCTTTATTGGGGGCGTCCTGGGGCATTGTGGAAAGCAGTTGGATATTTCTGCAGGCTGCCAGGCACAGCGCAAGCGCGCGGCGCCTTGGGATTCTGACCACTTCCCTGGGGCGGGCGGGTGTGTCATCCAGAGTCATTTTTTGACGGTCTGGCGGCCGGGAAACGCCCTCCTGACGCCGAAAACGCAGGACCCTACCTAGACGCGGGACCTCCCTTGGACACCCGGCGGCGCCCTTCCAGGTACCCGCCGGGACATGGGGGGGGGGGCGGCGACGACGACGACGACGACGAAGACAACGAAGACGACGAAGACGACGGCGACGACGACGACGAAGACGACGACAGCGTCTCACACACGCCGAAGCGTCGGCGGATTTTCGACTGGAGGTCTGACGTGCAGCGTTGCCCGCGTCCCAGCGCTCGCGCGTCGCGCGGTCGTCCAGCGCGTCGCGCGCGATCTAGACGAGGCTACATTCTCGAGCTGCTGGCGCGTGGGAGCCACAGGCCGCTCCTCGGCTCTCGGCTGCCGTCGCCGTCGTCGTCGCCGCCGCCGTCGCCGCCGCTGTCTCCGTTGCGCATCGTCGCTGCATTCGCTGTCGCTGCCGTCTCCGTCGCCTTCGCCGTCGTCGCTGGTGCCGCCGTCTTCGTCGCCGTCGCCGTTGACGTCGCGGTCACCGTCTTCGTTCGTCGCTCGCTGCAAGCGCCCAGTGACGAATTCCATGTCCTGCCCTCACCGCCTATCGATTCAGACCAGTAGGGGTTCACCATTGGTGGTTCACTTCGGTCGTGCCCACTCGCAATCTTCGAGCCCCCCCTCCCCGGACATGGATCAGTAGGTGTAGGATTCTCATGTGATTGCCGAAGCGCCCCGCGTCCCGATTGCCTCCTCTCGACGGTTTTAACGCCCATTTTGGGTGGCGCCCGCAGGGAGTCAAGACTAGAAGCATGCGGAGTGTGAGGACGAGGCAGAGCAGAGGGCGAGGCGCCTTCGTGCTGTATTGGCCTTTAGCAGCATACTGAGTGAGAAAAGACACGTTCCGAATCCTATCTTCGTGCGTTTGATTTTTCGCTGAGCATCATTCGCTCTCTCGATTCTCTGCCTCCACACGCCCACTTCCTTGTGACTGCGCCGCTCGCCTGACCCCAGAGTCTCACGTCCTTCATTCACCTCATGATCACCTGATCCCAAGAGCTGGATGCAAGGCGCGCGTGTCATCTCGCTCCATCTCCTCGTGCTTCCTTTCCCCACCACACTGAGCTGGTTGAGTGTCCAGTTGTAGCTTTGTTTTGCAGTCCTCTAGCAGGGGCGACGGCATCACGGAGAAAGACATAAAGCGCTTCTTCCAAGTTATCAAGAGGGCCGTGATGGTCCTCACATGCGGCATCAACACTGGTCCTTCAAGCGAGCCCGATGATGATGATTCTGCTAATGATGATGATGGTAGTGGTGGTGGTGGTGATGATGCTGATGATGAGATGCTGCTGCTGATGATAATGATCCTGATGAGGAGGATGATGATGAGGATGAAGCTGATGTTGCTGCTGATGATGATGCTGATGATGATGAGGAGGATGATGCTGATGCTGCTGCTGATGATGATGATGATGCTGGTGACGATTATGATGATGATGATGATGATGAAGATGATGATGATGATGATGAGGATGTTGATGATGCTGATGATGATGATGATGATGGTGGTCGTGGTGGTCTTGACGATGATGACGATGATGATGCTGATAATTATGATGATGATGATGCTAAGGATGATCGTGATGGTGGTGGTGCTGATGTTGGTCATGCTGATGCCGTTGATGCTGATGATGATAAGGACGATGATGTTGGTGATGCTGATGATGACGATTATGGTGTGGACGATGATGATGTAAATGCTGTTGATGATGATGATGATGATGATGGTGGTGGTGATGATGGTGATGATGACGATGATGATGGTGATGTTGAAGATGCTGACGATTACGATGATGCACATGCTGCTGATGATGGTGATGGTTGATGAAGATGATGGTGTTGATGATGAGGATGATGGTGATGATGATGATGATGATAACGGGGATGATACTGATGATGATGATTATGCTGACGACGATGATGATGATCATGATCATGATGATGATTATGCTGATAATGCTGCTGATGATGATGATGATGCTGATGATGATCATGATTCTGATTAATATGATGATGATGATGACGACGATGATGATGATGATTATTATGGTGATGATGATGAAGGTGATAGTCTGCTGATGATGATGGTGGTTGTGGCGATGATGATGAGGATGATGCTGATGCTGCTGATGATGATGGTGATGATGATGAGGATGATGAGGAGGATGACGAGGATGCTGATACTGCTGCTGATGATGATGCTGATGATGATGACGATGATAATGATGCTGCCGCTGCTGCTGCTGCTGATGATGATGATGATGCTGCTGATGATGAGGATGATGATGAGGAGGATGATGACGATGCTGCTGCTGATGATGATGATGATGACGCTGGTGACGACGACGGTGATGATGGTGCTGTTGCTGCTGCTGATGATGATGCCGATGCTGTTGATGATGATGATGATGCCCACGATGGTGATGATGATGGTGATGATGACGTTGCTGATGCTGCTGCTGATGATGATGATGCTGATGAGGATGATGAGGAGGATGATGATGATGCTGCGTATGCTGATGATGATGATGATGCTGATGATGCTGGTGGCGACGGTGGTGATGATGATGCTGATGATGATGATGATGATGGTGGTGGTCGTGGCGGTCACGCCGATGACGACGATGATGACGCTGGTGACGACGATGGTGCTGATGATGACGTTGATGATGATGATGCTAAGGATGATCGTGATGATGGTGGTGCTGATGTTGTTCGGGATGATGCTGCTGACGATGATGAGGACGATGATGTTGGTGAAGATGACGATGATTCTGGTGAAGACGATGATGATGCCGATGCTGTTGATGCTGCTGATTATGATGATGGTGATGATGATAAGGTTGAAGATGCTGACGATGACGATGATGCATATGCTGCTGATGATGATGCTGCTGATGAGGATGATGATGCTGATGCTGATGATGGCGATGCTGATTATGATGATGATTCTGATTATGCTGATTGTGCTGCTGGTGTTGATGATTATGACACTGATGGTGATGATGATGCGGATGCTGATGATGATGATGATGATGATGATGCTGATGATGATGATGATGATGAAGGTCATGATTTTGATGATGATGAGGATGATGATGATCATGATGATGATGCTGATGACGATAATGATAATGATGATGACGATGATTGTGTTGATGATGATGATGATGATGCTGATGATGATGATGATGATGATGATGATGATGTTGCTGCTGGTGATGATGATGATAATGATGATGCTGATGATGATGATGATGATGATGATGAAGGTCATGATTTTGATGATGATGGTGATGATGATGATCATGATGATGATGCTGATGACGATACTGATAATGATGATGACGATGATTGTGTTGATGATGATGATGATGCTGATGATGATGATGATGATGATGATGATGATGATGATGCTGTTGCTGCTGGTGATGATGATGGTGATGACGATGCTGATCGTGATAGTCATGCTGCTGCTGATGATGATGATGGTGGTGGTGATGATGATGATGATGATGGTAATGAGGATTTTGAGATTTCTGATGATGAGAATGATGCTGCTGCTGCCGCTGATGATGATGATGATAATGACGGTGATGACGACGATGATGATGATGCTTATGACGGTAATAATGATGACGATGCTGATGATGCTGCTGATGATGATGAGGATTTTGATGATGAGCTTGCTGACGATGCTGATGATAATGCTGCTGATGATAATGCTGCTGATGAGAATGATGATGATGATGATGATGATGGTGGTGGTGGTGGTGGTGGTGATGATGATGATGATGATGAAGACGATGCTGGTGATGAGGAGGAGGACGAGGATGAGGAGGAGGAGGAGGAGGAGGAAGCAGAGGATGACTTCACACGTTTGTTGGCTGTAATTCTGCGTTTTTCGCGCAGCGACCGACAGTGGGCCTGGAGGGTCAGTAACCACCAGACTTCACTATACGAGGGGGAGGCGGAGGGGGAGCTGGAAGAGGAGGAGGAGGAGCAGTAGTAACACCATGACAAGGATGATGATGATGATGATGATGATGATGATGATGAGGATGAGGATGAGGATGAGGATGATGATGCTGATGATGATGATGATGATGACGATGATGATGATGATGATGATGATGATGATGATGATGATGATGCTGCTGATGATGATGATGATGGTGGCGGTGGTGCTGATGCTGCTACTGCTGCTGCTGCTGCTGATGATGATGATGGATGATGGATGATGGTTGATGGATGATGGATGATGGATGATGATGATGATGATGATGATGATGCTGATGATGATGATGATGATGATGATGACGATGATGATGATGATGATGATGATGATGATGATGATGCTGTTGATAGTGATGATGATGATGATGATGATGATGATGATGATGATGATGATGATGATGATGATGAGGATGAGGATGCTGCTGCTGATGATGCTGATGCTGATGATGATGATGATGATGATGATGATGATGATGATGATGAGAGGAGGAGGAGGAGGAGGAGGATGAGGATGAGGAGGTGAGGATGAGGATGGGAGGTGGAGGAGGAGGAGGAGGAGGAGGAGAATGCTGGGGAGGAGGAGGAGGAGGAGGAGGAGGAGGAGGAGGAGGAGGAGGAGGAGGCGGAGGAGGGGGGCGGAGGGGGAGGAGGTGAAGGAGGGGAAGGACGAGGATGAGGAGGAGGAGAAGGAGGAAGCTATCGAGTGATCCCGTGCATTCCCGCGAAAAAACCTGGGCTCAATTTTTCCCAATCATCCTGGGTTGTTGGGTCTTAGTTTTGAATCCGCAGCGTCCCGCGCGTCTCCTCATCCCGCTTCCTCCTTCCTTTTCCCAGCACTGTTTCTGCCCTCCGCATGTCTCTGCCTCGGCACATCCCTCACTCGTCCCGTTGTCCTAGAGGGAGCTCCACCGAAGGCCCAGGTGGCAAAGTCCGCATGCCTGACCATTCCCATTCTGGCACACCATTCACACGCTTCGTGGCTCCATCGGAGCTCCACAAAGGGCCCAGGTGGCAAAGTTGCATGCCCGATCACGCTCATTCTGGCACACCACTCACACGTTTCGTGCCCCCATTGGAGATCCATGTCGGGCCTAAGTGGCAACGTCCGCATGCCTGACCGCGCCCATTGCGAGGATGACCGTCGAAGGCCCATGCCAGACGAGACGAGGAACACAAGGGTGACGAAGACGGAGAGGAAGATAAGGAGGATGAAGGAGAGGCTGACGATGACGGTGATGGAGACGCTGAGGAGCAGGGAGGGGGATATTGTAGGGGAGAGCTGTTGAGAATGAGAACGAGGAGGAGGAGGAGGAGGAGGAGGAGGAGGAGGAGGAGGGGGACCGAGCGCTCAGGCGGCGTTTACCTCGACAAGCTTCAGTCGCTCCTTCTGGCCGCCTTCCGGCAGGAGGCCAACATGCTCGACCAGAATTACCAGGTCCTTATCTATGAGGAGGCCAAGGAGGCCAAGCGCGCGTCGAAGCGCAAGAATGTGGACTTCTTCTCGGACGTGGGCGCCTTAACGCGCAAGGACGGTTCGGAGAGGCCAGAGAGGGTCCTTTGCTTCTGGTGCTTCTCGTGCTCCGTCACCCTCAAGGAGATCCTCCAGCAGGAGGTGCGCTCCATCATCGTGACCTCTGGAACCCTGTCGCCGATGGAGGCCACCGCGGAGTCCTTCGGGGTGCCGTTCCCGGTGAGGTTGGAGAACTCCCACGTGATCGACACCCGGAAGCAGCTTTGGGGCGGCGTGCTGCCGGCGGGGCCGGCTGGGGTGAGTTTCGACGCCTCGTTCTCGCAGCGGAGCAACCCTGCGTACGCGGCAGAACTGGGCAAGTCGGTGGCCGCCGTGGCGGCCAGCGCGCCCGACGGGCTCCTGCTGGCCTTCCAGTCCTATTCGCAGAAGGACCAGATGCTGCAGGCTTGGCGCCAGTCGGGCGTCTTGGAGGAGATCAAGCAGCGGAAACCGCTCTTCGACGAGCCCAAGGGGAACGCGGAGCTTCGGCAGACCATGGAGCTGTACAGCAAGGCGCTGGATCAGCCGCCATCGCCAGGTGGCGTGGGGGGTGCCATCCTGGCCGCAGTCTGCCGCGGCAAGCTGTGCGAGGGCATCGATTTCACCGACCGCCAGTGCCGCCTGGTGATGCTCGTGGGCATCCCCTATCCTGCGCGGAATGACCTGCGTGTCGTGATGAAGCAGAAGTTCTTGGACAGCCGCGGTACAGACGGCGATGGCCGGCGGTGGTACGCGCGCGAGGCGATCTGTGCTGTGAACCAGACGATCGGGCGGGTTATTCGGCACAGGGGCGACTTCGGTGCGGTACTCTTGTGCGACAGCCGCTACTCCAAGGATGGTCGACTGGCCCACCTTGCGGGAGGCCTCTCCTCCTGGCTGCGCCCGCGCATGTCGGTGCTGAGCTCGTTCAGCTCGGCCCTGGAGGGGTGCCGTGATTTCTTCGGGCTTGCGTCGGCCACGCTCGCCGCGCCGGGAGGTGCCCAGCATGCGGAGAGCGCCCCCGCGCCCGCGCCCGCCGCAGATGGCGGCGCTGGCGGAGGTGGAGCCGAGGCTCCGCCCGCCGAGACGGTTTCGCTGGCCAGCCTCGGTGCGCATGACAGCCGCCCCCGGGCGCACAGCGGCGGCGCTGGCGGCCCGCCCAGGCCGGCGGGCCCTTCCGCAGGAGGCGTGCCTCTGAGCGCCCTTGGCGCCCTGTGGAAGAAGCGGCGCGTCGGTGGAGCGGCGCCGGCCGCGCCAGACGCGCTGGCCGCGCTGGCAAAGCGGGCCGCGCCAGTCGAGTCGACCGCGCCATCAGCGCCAGAGATCTCCGAGGAGCCGCACGGCCGTGCCGCGGCCGCGGGGCGTGGCACCCGTGGGCCCGCGGCGGCGTTGCCAGCGGCAGCAGCTGGCGACTGCGCAGGGCCGGCAGTGGCGACGGACGGGCCCGCGGCGGCGGGCGGCCACGCGAGGCATCCAGACCGCCCTGTGGCGAGGCCCAGTGCGCCCCGGCGTCCGCAGCTGAGCGCGGAGGCCATCGGGTGGCTGCGCGGGGCGGAGCCGCTGCTGCCGCGGATGCACTACGAGCGGCTCGAGGTTCAGGTCAGTACGGCACAGCAGCAGTCCCAGGCGGTCGCGGCGGCCCCGTCCGACAGCGCCGCCGGGGAACGTTTGGCCGCAGCGCTGGACGAGGTGGCGAGGGCTGTGCTACCGGAGGTCTGCTTCGACTCGCCCGATGAGGAACGCCAGCGCGGGTTGCTGGTGCGCGGGGTCCCCGCGCTATTGCCGAGGCTCAGGGTAGAAATACATAGATACACAGTTTTCGACTTTTTGGGCCTCCTGGGGGTTCTCGTCGCTTCGGATGGATTCGCCTCGGAATCCTGGTCAGAACGCACCCCGGGAGAGGTCTGGGGAGCAGCGGTGCCGGTATGTGTTTATTTCCCGAGAGGCTGTTCAGACCGCTCTGGAAAGAGCGTGTCGACAAGCTGCTTTGCGGGCGCGGCAAGCCCAAGTTTGCCTGGTGAACACGGTGTGCTTGTCTCAGCGGGGGAGCTGTCGCACTTCACAGGCGCGCCTGGCAGGGCTGTTGGCTTGCCTGTGTCGCTATCCTCATCCTCGCTGTCTCGGTGCCGTCCTGCGCTCCTGGTTATCCTGTCCTCCTCTTGCTCGCCCTCTTGCCCTTTCCTTACCCTCCTCGCCCTCCTCGTTGCCGCCGCCCTCGGCCTCCCTCGCCATCCTGGGCGTCATCCTGGGCTTCGCACATCCTGGGCTCAGCCCTTTGAGGGGGGGTGGCCGAGGGAGGGAGTGAGGGATGATGGAAATACATATACATATATTCATTATAGGCATAACTATGTTTCTATGGTTGCAAATGTATATGTATATGTAAAAAGGTGTAGGCATACGTATATAGATGTTACAGTCTATTCGTATGCATATGTATATGTGGGTATATGTATTTGTATGTGTATATGCACGCGTACAAGTATAGATATGTGTATTTGTACATGCACATGTATACGCATATTTATACATATGGGTACATGGAGATGTAGACACACATATATATATGTATATATGTATCAGTGGTCGCTCCCCCAAGATCATACCTCTCTCCGTTTCTGTTATGTGTCGGCCTCTCCTGATTCCCCTGCTGGCTTCTTCTACGCATGTTTTCTTCGCATGGTTCGTCCTGCTCCTCCTCCTCCCCCTCCTCCTCCTCCTGCTTCCCCTCCTCTTCCTCCTCCTCCTCCTCCTCCTCGCGGCGCTCTCGGTGCAAGGAAGCCCTTATATACATATATTCCTCTTCCTATGTTTTTATAAGCCCGGGCAGGGGGAAAACCCGTCCCCCCCCAAAAAAAAACGGGATCCCGGGACCTGGGGCTTTGGGGCCCTCCGGACGGGCCTCGAAGCGGCCACCGGGCCTCGCAAGGCGTTCTGCCAAGCCTTCCCAGCACACTTAGGGCGATCAGGGGGGTCATCGGAGACGTCCCAGAGACCCCCAAGACAGCACAAGAGCGCTCCAAGAGTGACCAACGTGACCTCAAGATGGCCCAAGAGGCCTCCAGGACGGCTCCAAAGAGGCCTCCAAGAGCACTCCCAAGAAGGCCCCCCGAGGCAAACATCATTGATTTTCTGTGGGTTTTTAGTTAATTTTTGGGTTCTCCTCTTTTCGGCTTCCCGACGCTCCAAGACGGCGGTCTTCTGGGCGTCCGAAGCCGCCTGGGAGGCTCCCAAATCGCCCCACAACCATCCGAAAGGGCTTCCAGGCAGTCCAAGAGAGCCCCAAAACGGCACAACACGGGTGCAAGATGGCCCTCAGAGAGCCCCATGGTGGCCCAAGATGGCTTAAAGACACCCTCCGAAGAATTCCAAATCGTGATTCGGTCGTTCAGGGAGACGGCGGTTGGAGGCAGGGTGGCCCGAGGAAGCCCCCGGAGGCCCCCAGAATACGCCCAGGAGGCCTCCAGAAGGCCTTAAGAAAGCCCGAAAAATCTTTTGTGAGGCCCCTAGAGGCTCTCCAAGGAGGAGCCTCCGCAAAAAAGAGCTGAGGAGGATGGGGAGAATGCGCAGGGTATGGCGAACATAAGGAACAATATTCATGGAGGAGGGAAAACGAATAACATCATTATAGCGGCTTTGCCGGAAAAGGCAACCAGAAGTTATCGCTAAATTGTCGGCTTGACCTTCCTGCCATTCCGCCGGCATACCAAGCTTGAAGGACCAAGGTGCATGGCGCGAAGCGCCACTGCAGTCTTGTATGTGTGTATATATATATATATATATATATATATTTATGTGTATAGATTTTGGTCTGGGTTGCAAGGAACCTTTTTTTTGCCAGCCCCAATGCTCGCACGGACCTCCTTCCCAGCACCCCTCTCTGCGCCCCAAAAAACAAACATACACAGTGTTTGGTGCCCACGGTGCAAGGGCACCCTGTGTATTTTTGTTTGATGTTTTTCTTGGCGCCAGGGATGCAAGGAAACACTGTTTTGTTGTCCAAGCCCCAATGCTCGAAAGGACCTCCCTCCCAGCATCCCTCTCTGTGCCTCACACTACAACAACAACAAACACATACACAGTGTTTCGTTGTTTCAAATACAAACAGCCAAACAAACCAACAATACGCAGCACTTCCTTGCACCGAAAGCGCCAAACGCTGTGCACCATTGCTTTCTGTTTGGTTTTGGGAGGAGGGAGGGAGGGGTTTTGTTTTCCTCCTCCTCCTCCTCCTCCTCCTCCTCATCCTCGTCCTTCCCCTGCTTCACCTCCACCCCCTCCGCCCCCCCTCCGCCTTCTCGTCCTTCTCCTCCCTCTCCAGGATAATCATCGGCACAGTACTGGGAGAGTTGACGGTCGAGAGCAGCGGTTTTGGAGGGCAGATCGATGGTCTTCTCGCCCCTGTGTGCCCAGTTGTGGTGGCGACGGCCGCGATGTCAGAGAATGGTGTACCTGGCCTCCTGCTTGATCCTAACGGCCTGAGTAGCTTTGGTAAGGGGGCCCGTGCGGGCTGCATCCAGACGCTTCTTGACCAACTTCGTCCCCTTGTGTGGAGGGCCTTGCTGTCCGGGAGATTCTTGCCTTGGGGCTTCGGGAAACCAGTCTGGCGTGTTTGTTCGCTTTCCCCAGGGCCTTGGTCCACCTTTGGGTGGAAGGCCGTCTGGGGCGGGGACTCGGACTCGCGCGCCCGCGCAAAGCCAGAGTGGGGCTCAGGCAGCCAACCGAATTTTTGATTTGAATCCGGGAGGTGGGTTCGCTCCCGGTGACCTTTGCATCGGGGGTGAGCGGGGTTTTCTCTCCCAGCTCTTGTCTTTCTGTCTACGCTTGGAATACCCGCGCCGTTCTCTTCTGATGCTGCACGCGCGCTGACTGTGATATGCTTGTGCGTGAAGAGCGATGTCGGAACGCTGTTGGACGTGACTCTTTGATTGGCCCGTCTGCTGGCGGGGGAGTTGTCGCTGTATTGTCAAGTGAAGTGGGCAGGTGGCGCAGTTCGAATCTTGCACTTCGTGTGTGGTGGTCGTCCCAAGGCGGATTTTGGCATCGTGCCTGGAGGGTTTGAATGGGGATCTCGTGGTGCTGAATTTTCACATGCCCACCACCTCTGACCCTGTCGGGGCGTTTCGCAGGTGCCTAGGACTGATTCAGACCATTCTGACCATTCCCCCATCCGCTGCTCATGCGATGTGCGCAATGGCAGGGGGGTCGATTTTCCTGGAGGTTGAGGGGGGCAGGTTTATGGGGCGCGGTTAGCGGGAGGTCGGCAGCGGGCGGATGCTTACGCGTCGGAGAGTGGGTCTCGGGCAGAGTTGTGCAACCTGACCCGACCAGGAGGGGCGTGTTCGCAGGCGCGGTGCGTGGTGCGGCTCGTCTTGGTCGCATCTGCAGCTCCCTCTTTGCCTCTGCTCTGCATCATCTCCTGGTCACAGCCAACGCCGCCGGGCATGCAAATGGACTTGTTCGCCATTCGACCATGTCCTTGTTGTCGTCGCCAATTCGACCAGGATCCCCGCCGCCTCGCCCTCTCAGGTTCCCGCGCGGATGTCCCAGCATGATATGCTCCGCGAGTTTTCTCCCAGGGATAAGCTCGCTCGGGTCCAGGGGATCTCCTGGCAGATGGCCCTGGCTTGCGAGTCCTGTTTGCGTCTTCGGCCCCCGAATTCCCAATGTGAGAGGTTGCGCTTTGTTATGATGGCGTATCGGGGATGGGGTGCTGGGGCCTTTCGCTGTGTGTTCAGGCAATGGGGGCCTAATTACCTCCATGTGCTTCAGTATTTGGCAGGGGGCGTTGCTCGGATGTTGCTGGGTTGGTGGTGCTGATGCAGGCGTTGAAGGCTTCGTGGCAGGGGGGCGGGCGGGCGGGGCTCGGGCGGGCGCGCGCGCGGGGGTGGGGGTGGTGGTGGTGGGGGGGGCAAGGCGAAATGCGAGAGGGTGGCGCGGATCCAGCAATTGCAGAGAGCGTGGGCTAAGATGCGTAGACGGTGGGGGCTGTTGGCAATCCTGGGCCCCGACGCCCGTTTCCGCCCGTCTCCCGATGCGTCTGCTGCTGCGCTCGAAGCGCATTGGGGCATGTTTTCGCGCGTCAGGAACCCGCTCGTTTTCTCTGGCCTGAGATCCTGGAACATGTGGGGGCCATTCAAATTAAAATCATTTCCGTGCGATTGAACGTTGGTCATGTGCTGCAAGGGTTTGCCGTGAACGCCGCGCAGCCCTGGGGGGGGTTGGTTGTCCTCGTGGGTGTTGAACGGCGGGGGGGGCCCGCTGACGTTGCGCTTGATGTGTACTCTGAGATGTGTCAGGCTTCTGGAAGAGCGTTTTCTGCGGGCGTGAGGAGGAGCCGCGTGTGTTTCCCATTGGAAGACCTGAAGGAAGACGATAATCTTGCGGTGTTGTTTGGCGCCTCTGGCAAGACTTGAACACTGGCGCCGGCGAGCGCTGATGCGACCATTCTGAACGATAAATTCTTGATTTGTTTGTAGAGGGCTTCGCGGGGCGCGATCGACCCGACCCAGCGAGGGCGCGTTCCTTGGAAAAGGGGGTTGCTGGGCGACGTTGTCGAGGTCGAGTGGTGGGGGCTCCGACAGATGTTGGTTGGCGGGCGCCGCTTGGGAGTTTGCTTCGCTGACTTCAAGGCCGCCCCCCCTTTGATCATGGCGTGGCTCCTTGAAGGTCTCTCGACGATGCGTGTTCCAGATGAAGTCCGCGGTTTCTGCGTGGAATTGTTTCGGGGCAGTTTTGCAGCGATGAATTCCCCTGGCGCGTCGCCATTGGAGTATTTTGTTGCGGGGGTGGTTCAGCAGGGGGATCTTGCGCCGATGCCACTTCTTGAGCATGCTCTGGGTCCTGTCTTGAGATGGGTGAGCGAAGCTAACGGGGCGCGCCCCGCGGGTGCGAGCCTGCGCCGACGTTCTCTGCGTCCGTCTCTCCAACGTCCTCTCCGGTCCTCAGCCTGCCTTGCAGTTGATGCTCTCGTTCGACAGGGCGGTCGGTCTTGGCCTGGGCATCCCCGAGTGTAAGGTCTTAGTCGCGCAGGCACTGAAGCCAGAGCAGCTCGCTGGTCACTTGCGGCGGAAAAGCAGGTTTGCCCAGGTCATTGGTTTTGCCCGTGCTGTCTTGTGCCTAGGGTTCTGGCTCGGGCCTGGCGCGTTGTCGGAAGTCTGGGGCGACGCGACCCCGCTGTTCTGGATGACTGTTCGGAGGTTCCGAGGGCTTGGGCTTGGGCTTCGGCCCCCGCGGACGATCCTACTCTTCCATTTTCACTGCGTGTAGATCCTGGCACGCGAGCTGCAGTTGTGCCCCGTGACGCGGCAGTTACGGAGACCAATTACGAGGCGTTGCAGGTGATCGTGGCCGGCCCTCGCCATGCCTTCTCAAGAGAGAAGATGTTTGGGCTGCGGGCGTCTGGAGCTCCCCTGGAAGTTTTGGGTGTTGATTGTTTCCCGATGACAATGATTTTTTGAGTCCCGACGTCTTGTTCGAGTCTAGGTGGTATTCAGCATGATATGGAGACTCTAGCGGTTTCCGGAAGACGATGCGTTGATCCCCGCGTGGACCACTTGGGCTTGATGGAGACAGTCTGGGACGCGGGCGACGGCGGGCGAACTGGGTGACTTCTTGGCGCCCATTCTCGCACTCATTCCCAGGAAGCAGCTTCGGACCAAAAAGCTTTGGAGCGGTTGAAGGCCCTGCGCGGCCCCATGGTGTTTCTCCGTGCCCTGGCCCAGAGAGTGCTCGAGCGGGTGTGGCCTGTCCGTTTTCGGTCGCCGATTTCCAGGTGTTGGCCTTCAGGGTGCGGCAAATATAGAGAGACAGCGCGATGTGCCTTGTCGCAGGTGTCCTCGTGGCACTGTGTCGGGGAGTTTGCGCGTCGAGCCGTCTTCGCACCTCTCTGCTAGGTTTCGCCTTTGCATGCGCGGTGGAGTCTGCAGATGACCTTCGGCGTTATCGTGTGTGCCCGAACCTCGAGCGTTGCCTCGTCTGCATCTGTCCCCGCGGTGGTCTACTGGCGTCGTGGACTGAGCAATTAGATGGCGACGATTGGCTGTTCTCACTTTGCTGTGTGGGGCCACGTTGGGGGAGGCCTCGTGACCTGGTAGGGCTTTTGTTCCCCCGTTTTCCCGTGGCTTCCTTTGTTCCCCTCCCCTGCGTCCCTTGCCCCAGCATGTCATTGACAGTTTCGGCGGCCCTTGTGGGTCTCTTGCGGTTGGCTGATTGTTTTCGGATGTTAGCGGCGAAGTTGTTGTGTGTTATATATATAGAGATATCTGTAGATATAATGCTCTTTTGTGTGCTTTTCCTTTGCTGCTGTGGTGGGTTGGGCCAGTCGCTCGGTGGGGAGTGATGATGGATCGGGCTTGTGCAGGAGGGGCGATTCGCACGGTTAGCGACGGTCCACTTCTGATGGGAGCACGCGCCCCCAAGGACAACGGACTCCTGGTGCAGTGTACCCGTCGTTGCTCCTTTTTGCTTAACTTGTTTTTCTTGGTGCATGCGTGGCGTGGCCCGCAGCAGGATTATTGACCACTGAGAGTGTGCGCTGCGGGAAAGAAAAACTCCTCCTCCTGCTCCTCCTCCCCCTGCCCCTTTCCGCTTCTTCTTTTCTGTGAGCGCAGCTCCCCCCGGGGCAGGCGCCGATCTTCGTGCGCAGGACGGTGAAGCAACGCGTCCACTGCCCAGCCGGTGGGGGTCGACGGGCAGCGGTCCGGCCGCGGAGGGGCCGCGGCCAGGGCTCGGGGGGGGCCTCGGCTGCCCGTCGTCGCGCGCCGCTGGGGCGTTTGCCGTCGAATAATAATGAAGGGCCCGGGCGTCGATTCTCGGGGATTCGCACGACTTTCTTGGATCGGCGCCGCGCCCCATCTGACGGCGTTTCTGGCGCCGCAGGTGGCGCGTTTCGCACGATGGCAAGGGGGCTCAGCACCGACCCAAGAAATCCGCGCGATTTTCCGAACGCTTATGGTGATGCTGTGTTTATGCTCCTCGACAATGGCCGAGGGCGTCAGGTCCTGCGTCAGCGGCCGTCGCCCTCCGTCTGCGACCACGTGCGAACCCTAGATGGGTGGATCCAATCGACAGTGAAGTATTGGACATTCCCATACGGGTTCGCTTGGCTGCAGGCTCCCTTTTCAGCACCAGTGTGTCAGAAATCTGACCTGCAGGGGTCGGGTTCACACGTGGTTGCCTACGTCGGAGAGGGAACGGGGCTCGAGAGGTTTGATTCGGACTCCCCAGGATTGCGCGCACGGGCCCGCTGGGGGCCTTACGGATGGTTCTGGCGCGTAAAACCGTTTGTTGGAGCCAACACGAGGGAACTCCCACGGGTCGAGGTTAAAACATATGCTTGGACCGACCGACGCCCCTTGACGTACTCGCCCTGGAGGCGCGCGAGGGCAGGCGGCTGCTGCAGCATGGCAGCGTTGGGCGGTTGGCCGCGGCGGCGAAACAGCGCGCGGGTGTCGCGGCAAAAGCGGGCCCGCCTCGTCCTCCACCTCCGATTTCTCATTCTTGCATTTTTTGCGCCGACCTTGACATTTTCTAGGTTGGCTTTCGAGGGGCCTTTGTCGTCATCACGGCCGTGCTCGGCTCGGGAAATTCGCCGGAAATGCGCCCAGTGAGGGGGTCGAGCCGAATGTGAGTGGATTCGATCTCAAGAGAAGGACTTTGGGCGCTCGTTGGCAGGCTTACGTCCTCCGGTCCCCTCATGCGGTTTCCTTTGCCGGAGAGGAAGTTCTACAAACCAGCGCGGTGGGAAACGCCCCCCGACCCTCTTTCCTCTCTACCTCCTGATGCCACCAATTCCTCTCCCCTCCCCCTTGCTCTCTTCGTCCGAATTCCGTCCCCGTCGTCCTCCTTCACCTTTCTTGCAGAGTGGCCCTGGGACCCTGCGCCCGCGATCTGAAATGAACGGCGCGCCCCGGCGAGGATACACGTCGGATTCTACGATGCCCAGCGGGGCAGGGGGCGTCTTGTGGGTGGTGGGGGGGAGCATGGGCTCCCCACAGGGCTGCTCTGGAGAGCACCCTGGGGTAATTGGCACTGAGGCGGCTCTCAGACCTCTCTGGGAGAGGGTGGGAGGGAGGGAGAGAGGGAGGCGACGTGCGGGGAGGGGACGGAGGGGAGGGTGGGTGGGAAGTATGACGGTTCGCGCCGCGTTGGCGCTGCGACGACCCCAGTGCGCGTGTTCAGGGTTGAACGCCGCCTGTGGCCCAGAACGGGTCGACATCGAACGATCTGCGCAGTTGGGATGCCGCGATGGTTCGAGGTCGAACGGTCCAGGCGGTGTCAGGAACCAATGCTGACGTTATCGCGACGTGAACTTGCCGTAGAGAGGGACTGATGGATTAGTTAGGGAGGGGGAAGCTCTGAAGGCCAGTCCGCCATGCATGCAGATCTCCTGGTTCCCCATCGGTGGGCGTGGTGTCAGGTCATAGCTGGGCGCGCTCCAGGTCTCTTCGACCTGAGTCTCAGCCGCCGCTGCGTCATCACGTCTACTGTAACTGCCGCTGCTGCCGAATCTGTCGCTGTGTCCCTCACTATCCTTATCGACTGCATAGCAGCACCATCGTCAACGCCGCCGCTGTGTCGAGCCACAGCAATAGGCTCAAACTGTGTGTTCTCCTTGAGTACTGTGCTTCATCGGCGGGGCGAATCGATGACCTCGGCGGAGGCCACCCGGGAGCCGCTCGAGGCCTGCACCAGCGCCCGGGGTGGTGCGGCAGCGCAGGCCGATTTTCTCGCCAGGCGCGGCGTCGTGTGCGAGAGTAAATTCGCAACCGCTCCAGACGGTTACATTCTTCATTCGAAGAATGACAAACTGAGCGAGCACTCGTAAACGTTCGAAAGGTCCACGAAGACCTTTGAGCGTTTATGTTTGGGCGCCTCTTGTTGTTCTATCGATTACATCACTTGTGGGTCACCGAAACACCTAGCACTGGTCTTCACTCATGGCAGCGCTGGAAACTGCTGCTCGTGGTGGCAGAACCTGCCCCTGTTCGCAGAGCAGTCTCTCTTTTGCATTGCGATTGACCTGCGCTTCTTCGGCTCGTCGGCCCCCATCACCCCTGCGCTGTTGCAAGGTTTCAGGGGCGGAGCAACCCACGCGCAGGACTTGATAGCGATCCTCGATGCCGAAGGGGTCGACCAAGCGGTCATATTCTGCCAGTCCATGAGTGGGTGCGCGGGCGTTCATGCTGCCGCGGCATTCCCTGGTCGCGTAGCCGGTTTGGCAATGTGTTGCACAAATCGGGGGATTGAAAGAGATGACGAAGACCAGAGGCTTTCAGACGTAGCTCTGTTTAGGCCTGCTCTACAGTGGCCGGAGGAATTTCCGATGAAGGGCCTCCACCCGAAGTTTCAGGAGGAGCGGCCGGACATGGTGAATCTTTTTCTCGAGGTGAGAAGCTTCAACAGTGGGGTCCCCAGTGAGGTGGAACAGGCCTGCCGGGACAACCCTGTGGCGCTAGATCGCGTCGCGCAGCTGGACATCCCGATGCTGATGCTGTCTGCGGAGTTCGACTGGTTCTTCAGTCGGGCCATGCTCTCCAGGTCGGCGCGAGGAGTCTACGCGCTGCATCTCCCCGAGGCAGGGGGAGGTACGCGGCCTCTGGCCCCCCCCCCTGCGGGCGGTGAAGCGTTTACCCGCTCTCCAGGGACCCAGGGCAGGGCTCCAGAAGCTGGATGTGGGTGTTCCCTGGCGGTGCGTCTACGCAACACGCCTCCTCGAGTGGCAGTCATGGCCTTCGGTCCCCCAGAGCTCGCAGTCCGTGCACCTCGTCCGTCAGAAGGGGGAGGTGCACTGCGTGAGACCTCGCTCTGCCTTGCCAGGTCGGCTCAGCACTGCAGGAACTGCACCTTCGTGTCGTGCCACGGCCACGGCCACTCAGTCTACTTCGAGGACCCTGACCTGTTCCACACAACGGCCATGGAGTGGATGCGCGGGGCGGGGATCTGCTGAAGCAGATTCGCGCCAGGCGTTGGCCTCGCGTCCCCCTCCTCCGCCTCTTCCTTGTCCTCCTCTTCTTCTTCCCTTCGTATCATTATATCGTGCTCCCGAAGGCCCACCCCCATAGAGAATCGCGCTTCTCGGGTGTTCCATTCCTGGGTGGAATCGCACCTGTCGTGGCCTTCGGCTGGTGGGTGGGCGGGCTGGGGGGAGGCTGGTGTGGAGGCTGGTGTGGAGTGGGAAAAAGGGGAGGGCGTCCATTCCTCATCGGGAGCGTCTGTTGGCGTCGCTGTTTTGCCAGCGCCCACAAGCAGTGAGGATCCGTACAGAACCGCTCGAAAATGCTCCTGATCAGTTCAAGTTCTAAGGTCAGACGGCATGCTTTATAGTGCTTTGGTTATGAGGTCTCTACGCTGTTGCGCGGCGATTTTTCGCCGTTTCTAAGACGATGGTGCGCCGACGAACATTGCCGCGACAAATCTGAACATGTGGCCAGCGACGGTCATGAAGCTGTGAACCGTGGACTCATTCTTGTCCGAGTCAGATGGAGGAAAGTCGAAACTTACATTTTGCGTTATCGGTTTCCCAATGCTTATGCATGCGTTGCCCCTGCAAGTTCAGCCGTCGCATTTGGTCTCGTCGAGCGCGTGCCCGCGTGCTGGGCTCGTGTTTATTGAGGCCGCAATGCAATGCTGGGACGCCGATCGATGGGTGGACTCGAGTAACATGGTGTAGCAGTCGCATGGGCATCTGATGTTTTGGAGCTGGAATCTATATGTGTGCACTTGCATATACCTGCATGTACAGGTTAGCCAGCGTGGACCCCATACAATGTGTTTCTGGCAATCTATGTTGTGCAAATTATGTATGGCACACTACATATGGTGCAATTCATGTTGTGCAATATATGGTGTGCAATTGAACTGTTCAATGTACGTGGTGCGATCTGTGTGGTGCAGCCTATGTGAAGCAATCCTTGGGGTGCAATCGATGTTGTGCAATCGGTTTGGCACGATGTATGTGGTGCAAACTATGCGACGCAGTCAAAGTTATGTAGTCTTTGCTGTGCCATCCATGCGGTGCATCTTATTTTTTGTAAGATATGGTGTGCAATCTATGTTGCGTAATCTATGTGGTTCAATATATGTCGTGCAATCTATATGAAGCAATCAAGGTGGTGCAATCCATGCTGTGCAGTGCACATTCTGCAGTCTATGTTGTGCAATACATGTGGTGCAACCTTTGTGGTACAATCTGTGTTGTGCAATACAGGTGGTGCAGCCTATGCTGTGCAATCTATGTGGTGCGAAGCAATGGCAACGCAAATACATGCAAATCAAGGCACATCAATGCAACTCCATGCAAGGCAATGCCATGCACAGCAAGGCAAAGCAACACAAGGCAGAGCGAAACTACGCAATGCAAACCAATGCAATGCAATGCACACAAATGCAAGTCAAGGCAAAGCAACGCAATGTACAGCTACGCAAAGTAATGCAAAGCAGCGTAAAGCAATCTATGTGGTGCAATTTAGCGGTGGCGACGAGCGGCGGCGATGGGGTGGCGACGGCGGCAACATAGCCGCCAGACAGGCCCAGACGACGGGCGCGACGAGGCGGCGACGGGGTGGCGATTGCGACTACATAGCCGCCATACCGACGCACAGGCCCAGACGATGGCCAGCGCCGAGTCGGGGACGGGTCGGCGACGGCGACTACATGGCCGCCAGACCGACGCACAGGCCCACTTCCCTAGACAACGGGTAAAAACAATACAGGGACGTTTTTCATACATGGTTTGCGCGCGCGAGAGAGATGCTTTTGCCTAGTCAGCGATAATGTATTATCAAATCCTATGTATTCCCGCGCGCGCGACGGGTCTTACTTCTCGTACTCAACGACATTTTTTTTTCCAGAGCGCTTGCGCGAAGACCAATTCTTACCCGTGCCCGCGCATGTTTTTTATCCCATGTATTGTGAGATGCGCGCGCGGAGGCCCGGTTTCTCTAGTCGTCGATCATGCTTTTTTGGGGGGGGGGATTGCCTTCCTCTCTTCCTCCGTCTCCTCCTCTTCTTCCCTCGTCCTCCTCCATGTTTTTTTGTAATTCCATGTATTGTGAGATTCGCGCGCGGAGGCCCAGTTTCTCTAGTCGACGATCATGTTTCTGTTTTGGATTTGCCCTCTTCTCCTCCTCCGTGTCCTCCTCCGTCTCCTCCTCTTCTTCCTTCGTCGTCCTCCTCCTCCTTGTTCTCGGCTATGGCTTTCGGATCGGTTTCGAACCCCGCGATTTTAAGATTTTTGCTGATGCGGCGTTCTTTCGGGCCTTGAGAGGTTTGAAAAGGAACCGCTCTCTTTCCAAACTCCTTCTTGTTCCTCCAGCCGATCCCTCTTATCCACTCCCCGTCCTCGCATCCTTCCCCATCGTTTCCCCATTCTCCTTCCTCCTCGCCCTCAACCTAAATCTTCAGATTGCTTAAATTTTCTCCTGAATCTTCGGCTTAAAAATCTTCACCCAAATATTTGGCTTAAATCTTCACTCACATCTTCGGCTTAAAGCTTCACCCAAACCATTTGCTCAAATCTTCACCCAAATCTTCAGCTTAAATCTTCAGTCAATTCTTCGGCTGAAATTTTCACCCAACTATTCGGCTTGAATCTTCACCCAAACCATCTGCTCAAATCTTCACCCACATTGTCGGCTCAAATCTCCTTTTAAGTCTTAAGCATAAATTTTCACTCACATCTTCCGTTTAAATCTTTTCCCAAGCCATCTTCTCAATTCTTCACCCAAATCTTCGGCTTACATCTTCACTGTAATCGCCGGCTTAAATATTCACCCAAATATTCGGCTGAAACCTTCACCCACACCATCTGCTTAAATCTTTGCCAAAATCTTCGACTTAAATCTTCACTCAAACCATCTGCTCAAACCCTTCACCCACATGTTCGGCTTAAATCTTCAGTCAAATCTTCGGCTTGAATCTTCACTCAAATCTTCGGCTTAAATCTTCACCTAAATCTTAGACTTAGATCCTTACCTAAATCTTCGGCTCAAATCTGCACCCAAAATTTTTGGCTAAATCAGCATTCAAGTCTTTCTGCTTCAATCTTCACCACAAGAAATTTTCACTCAAGTTATCTGCTCAAATCTTCACCCAAATCTTCGGCTTACATCTTCATCCAAATCTTCTGCTTATATCTTCACCCGAATCTTCGGCGCGGCCATGGGGACTGGCGTGCCGCGTCCAGAGCGATTCGCAGTCGTTGGCGCAGGAGGAGGAGGAGGAGGAGACCAGCAGGAGATGGAGAAGGATGATGAGGAGGAGAGATGGGAAGAGGATAGCTAGTAGCAGGAGAAGGAGCAGGAGGAGGAGCAAAAACACTAAGTATACAAACGCTCTCTCCATCACTTCTCCTCATCCTCTTTCTCCTCCTCCTGCCTCCTCCCCTCACATTCAGTGCACAGCCACCCCTGAGCAGATGGTCGGAAAGGGATGCCTTTGTAAGCAGAAGGTGAACTAGGTGCGTAAAGGGAAACATATGTCCCGTGGTGTTTTTCTCTGTGCGAACTTCTGTCCTCGATGATTTGGTGCTCATCTCTCTCTCTTTCTCTTTCTCTTTGTCTTCAACGATCCGGTGCTCGCCTCTGTGCGAGTTTCTGTTGTCCTCGCCATCGTCGCCGGCGAGCCAATTCTTGAACGCTAGGGGCGCTTGGGTGTGCCGACGTTAAGGTGGGGTCCGCTTAATCTTCACCCAAATCTTCAGCTTAAATCTTCCGTCGAATCTTCGGCTTAAATCTTCACCCAAACCATCTGCTAAAATTTTCACCCAAGTATTCGGCTTAAATCTTCATTTAATCTTCGGCTTAAATCTCCACTCAAACCTTCTGCTAAATCTTCACCCAGTCCATCTGCTCGAGTCTTCGGCTTAAGTCTTCACTCACTTCTCAGGCTTAAATCTTCACCTAAATCTTCACCTAAATCTTCGATTAAATCTTAGCCTGAATATTTGGCTTAAATCTTCATGAAGACCTTCGGCTCCAATCTTCATCTAAAACTTCGGCTTAAATCTTCACTTAAACATTCGGCTTGAATCTTCACTCTAATCTTCGGTCTAAGTCTTCACTCAAATCTTCGGCTTCAATTTTCACCACAAACTTATGCTTAAATCTTCACTCGACCCTTTGGCTTGAAATCTTCATTTGAATCTTCGGCTTAAATCTCCACCCAAACCTTCGGCTAAATCTTCACCCAGTCCATTTGCTCAAGTCTTCGGCTTAAGTCTTCACTTACTTCTCAGGCTGAACTCTTCACCTACATCTTCGGCTTAGATCTTCACTCAACTCAAATCTGCTGCTGAAAAATTCTCCACATTCTTCGGCTTAAATCTTCACCCAAGTCTTCGGCTTAATCTGCACCCAATTTTCTGGCTTAGTAAATCTTAACCCTAATCTTCAGTCTAAATCTTCACTCGAATCGTCGGTCTAAGTCTTCACCGAATTCTTCGTCTTAGATCATTACCTAAATCTTCGGCTCAAATAGTCACCCAAATCTTCTGCTTAAATCTTCACTCGAATCTTTGGCCCAAGTCTTTACCTACATCTTCGGCGCAAATCTAAACCTAAATCGTCGGCTGAAATCTTCATTGTAATCCTCGGCTTAAATCTTCAAGTGCATCTCTGGCTTGATTATTCACCAAAACCGCTGGCTTGTATCTTCACTCAAATCTATTGCTTAAGTTTTCATCCAAAACTTCGGCTTAAACTTCATCCAAATCGTCGGCCTACGTCTTGACCCTCTTCTTCGGCTTAAATCTTCACCGAATTCGTCGGCTTAACTTTTCACATACTTTTCGCTTCAAATCGTCACCCAAATCTTCGGCTTAAATCTTCACTGAAACCTTCGGCTTAAATCTTCACCCGAATCTTCGTCTTAAATATTCACCCGAATATTTTGCTAAAATCTTCATCCAAATCTTCTGCTCACATATGCACCCCAATCTTTGGCTTAAATCTTCGCCCGAACTATCTGCTCAATTTTTCACCCAAATCTTTCGGTTTTAAAATCTTCACCCAAATCTTCGGTCTAAGTCTTCACTCGGATTTTCGGTCTAACTCTTCGGCTTGAATCTTCACTTAAATATTCGCTCAAATCTTCGGCTTGAATCTTCATCTGGACCATCTGGTTAAATCTCAATACAAACCTTCGGTCAAATGTTCAGTGAGATCTTCGGCTTATATCTTCACTTAAATCTTCGGCTTCAATCATCACCCAAGTCTTCGGCTTAAATCTTCACCAGAATCTTCGGCTTATCTCTTCACCTAAAACGTCGGCTTCAATATTCACCCACATATTCTGCTAACATAAGTCTTCACTCAAGTCTTCTGCTCACATATTCGCCTGAATCTTCGTCTTAAGTGTTCATCCAATTCTTCGACTTAAATCTTCACCCAACTCTTCGGCTTAAATCTTCACTTACATCTTCGGCTTAAATCTGCACTTAATCTTCGGCTTAACTCTTCACCTAAATATGATTCGGCTTAAATCTTCACCTAAATCGTTGGCTTAAATCTTCAGTTCAATCTGCAGCTTCAATCTTCATTTAAATCTTCGGCTTAAACAGTCTTCGCTTCAAAGCTTCACCCAACTCTTCGGCTTCAATCTTCACATACATCTCCGGCTGAAATCTTCACCCACATTTTCTGCATAAATCGCCACCTAAATCTTCGGCTTAGATCTTCACCCACATCTTTGGCTTAAATCTTCTCCCGAACCGTCGGCTCAAGTCTTCATTTGAACCTTCGGCTTAGATCTTCTCCTAGATCTTCGTTTCAAATCTTCAGCTAAAGATTCGGATGAAATCTCCACCAACATCTTCGTCTTAAATCTTTATTTCGAGGTTTGGCTTCAATCTTCACCTATGTCTTCGGCTGACATCTTCGCACTAGTCTTCGGGTTAAATCTCCACCCACATCTTCTACATAAATCTTCACCTGAATCTTCGGCTGAAATCTTCACCTAAATCTTCGGCTTAAGTCTTTACCGAAGTCGTCGGCTTCAATATTCACCCACATCTTCTGCTCACATAAACCTTCACTTAAATCTTCGGCTTAAATCTTCACCTGGATCTTCGGCTTAAGTATTTACCTAATTCTTGAGCTAGTATCTTCACCTAGGCCTTCGGCTAAAGTATTCACAAGAATCTGCGGCTTAAATTTTCATGGAAAATGTAGGCTTAAAACTTCATCAAAATCTTCGGCTTAACTCTTCACCTAAACCTTTGCTTTGAATCTTCACGCAAATCGTCGGCTTAAATCTTCATTCTAATCCTCAGCTTGAACCTTTATTCAAAGCTTCGGTTTAAGTCTTCACCTAAATCCTCGGCTTAATTTTTCACCTAAATCTTCGCTCTACATCTTGACACCAAGCGTCGGCTTAAATCTTTACCGAAATCTCCGGCTTCGATCGCCACCTAAGCCATCGGCTTAAATCTTCACCTGAATCTTCGGATTGAAATCTTCATTCAAACTTAAATCTTCACCTAATACTTTGGCTTAAATCTCCACCCATATCTTCGGCTTAAATCTTCCCCCAAATCTTCGGATCATATCCACAAGGGCTTCGCCCCATGCCGCCAGCCCCCTGTCTCGGATAATGGGAGATGCAAAAGCTAAAACATGAGGTCTGGGCGCCGCCGTGAAGCTGTGTCGGGACCTGTTTGTTTTTCGACCCTGACCCTGCGGATCTGCGTGAGGGGTGCCGCCGAATTTCAGAAATGTGGCAAATCCCCTGTGTTTTTGGACCCTGACCCTACGGATCTGTGTGAGGGGTGCCGCCGAATTTCAGAAATGTGGCAAATCCCTTGTGCTTTTGGGTCCTGACCCCGCCGATCTGCGTGAGGTGTGCCGCCAGATTTCAGAAATGTGGCAATTCTCTTGTGTTTTTGGACCCTGACCCTGGCGTGAGGGGTGCCAGCGGATTTCAGAAATGTAGCAATTTCGATGTGTTTTTGGACCCTGACCCCGCCGATCTGCGTGAGGGATGCCACCGAATTTTCAAAATGTTGCAAATCCTTTGTGTTTTTGCACCCTGACCCCGTCGATCTGCGTGAGGGGTGCCACCGAATGTTAGAGATGTGGCAAATCCGTTATGTTTTTGGACCCTGGCCCCGTCGATCTGCGTGAGGGATGCCAGCGAATTTCGAAATGTAGCAAATCCCCTGTGTTTTTGGACCCTGGCCCCGCCGATCTGCGTGAGGGGTGTCGCCGAATTTCAGAAATGTGGCAAATCCTGTGTGTTTTTGGACCCTGACCCCGCCGATCTGCGTGAGGGGTGTCGCCGAATTTCAGACATGTGACACATCCTTCGTGTTTTTGGCTCCTGTCCCTGCCGATCTGCGTGAGGGGTGCCACCGAATCTCAGAGATGTGGCACATCCTTTGCGTTTTTGGACCCTGGCCCCGCCGATCTGCGTGAGGGGTGTTAATATTTACTCACCCCAGCAACTCAGAGCACACGCTCAGGGCGTGGTAAAAATGTCCGTTTTGGGTCTCCCCCCTCGCGCGGTCCATCAACAAGGAATAGTAAGCAGCAAGAAGCAGAACTGTAACAGTGGAAACTGGAAGCTGCAAAGAAGCAGAACTGTAACAGTGGAAACTGGAAGCTGCAACTGGTACAGGAAACTGCAAACCTTAGGCCTACAGCCTGGTGGTTTCACAAGGGGGCCTTCACCTCAATCGTCGGACTCTTCTGCTTAAAACTTCTCCCAAATCTTCGGCTTCAATCCTCACCTAAACCGTCAGCTTAATTTTTCACCTAGATTTTGAGCTTAAATCGTCACCTAAGTCTTCGGCTTAAATCTACAACCAAAAATTCGACTTGAATATTCTATTCAATCTTCGGCTTAAATCTTCACCCAACCTTTCGGCTTCAATCTTCACCTTAATCTTCGGGTTCAATCTTCACTCGAATCTTCGGTTTAAATCTTCATCCATCTTCGGCTCAAATCTTCACCCAAATCTTCGGCTTAATCTTCACCTATACCTTGGCTTGTTTCTTCGCCTAAATTTTCGGCTTGAATCATCGGCGTAAGTCTTCACTCAACGCTTCGGCTCGAATATTCAAGTACATCTTGGGCTTAAATCATCCTAAATCTTCAGCTTGAATCTTGACTTAAACCTTCTGCTGAAATCTTCATTCGAATCTCCGGCTTAAATCATCATTCAAATATTCGGCTTCAATCTTCATTCGAATCTTCGGCTTAAGTATTTTTTAAATCTTTAAGGTAAATGTTCAAATCTTCGTCTTAAGTCTTCACTCGAATCTTCTGCTTGAATCTTCATCGAAGTCTTCGGCTTGAATCTTCACCTAACTGTTCGGCTTCAATCTGCACCCGCATCTTCGTCTCAAACTTTCATTCGAAATTTCGGCTTAAATCTTGGCCTAAATCTTCTGCTTAAATCTTCACACCATTCTTCGGCTTAAATCCTCGCCCCAATCTTCGGTGTAAATTTTGGACTCAACGTTTCGGCTCGAATCTTCACCTTAATCTCTGGCTTAACTCTTCACCTAAATCTTCGGCTTCAATCTTCACCCGAATCTTCGGCTTATATCTTCATTCGAATCTTCGGCTGAAATCGTCACTTAAGTCATCTGCTTAAATCTTCACCTACATCCCCAGCTTAAATCTTGACCCGAGTCTTCCTGTTAAATCTTCCTTTGAATCGTCGGCTCAAATCTTCGCCTAAATCTTCGGTTTAAATCTTAACCGAAATCTTCGGCTTAACTCTTCACAAACATCTTCGGCTTAAATCTTCACTCGAATCTCCGGCTCAATTCTTCAGATAAATCTTTGGCTTAAATCTTAATCTAAATCTTCGGCTTAAATGTTCACCCAAATCGTCGGCTTAAGTCTTCACTCGAATCTTCGGCTTAAATCTTGCAGCCGTCAGCGCAGCCACTGCCAGCACAACCACCGCCAGCACATCCGCCTTCGACAATGTTTTTCCCAACCATCCTGTGGTGTTGGGTCCTCGTTTTGAAGAGACAGCGCCCCGCGTCTCCTCTCCTCTCCTCTCCTCTCCTCTCCTCTCCTCCTCCTCCTCTCCCCCCTCCTCCCTCCTCCCATCGCCGTCATCATACTCATCGTCATCATCATCATCATCCTCATCTTCATCATCATCATCATCATCATCATCATCATCATCATCATCATCATCATCATCATCATCATCATCATCATCCTCGTCATCATCACCACCAGCATCATCATCGTCATCATCATCGCCATCGCCATTAGTTCCCAACCATCCTGTCATCATCACCACCAGCATCATCATCGTCATCACCACCAGCATCATCATCGTCATCATCATCATCATCATCATCGCCATCGCCATTAGTTCCCATTTCCGCACACCCCTCACACGTTTCGTGGCCCCATAGGGAGCTCCACCGAAGGCCCCAGTGGCAGGGTTCGCATGCCGCCCCCACCCCACTTTGGCACACCCCTCACACGTTTCGTGGCCCCATAGGTAGCTCCACCGAAGGCCCCAGTGGCAGGGTTCGCATGCCGCCCCCACCTCACTTTGGCACACCCCTCACACGTTTCGTGGCCCCACAGGGAGCTCCACCGACGGCCCCAGTGGCAGGGTTCGCATGCCGCCCCCACCCCACTTTGGCACACCCCTCACGCATTTCGTGGCCCCATAGGTAGCTCCACCGAAGGCCCCAGTGGCAGGGTTCGCATGCCGCCCCCACCCCCATCGGTAGCTCCACTTTCGGCACACCCCCTCACACGTTTCGTGGCCCCATAGGGAGCTCCACCGAAGGCCCCAGTGGCAGGGTTCGCATGCCGCCCCCATCTCACTTTGGCACACCCCTCACACGTTTCGTGGCCCCATAGGGAGCTCCACCGACGGCCCCAGTGGCAGGGTTCGCATGCCGCCCCCACCCCACTTTGGCACACCCCTCACGCATTTCGTGGCCCCATAGGGTGCTCTACCGAAGGCCCCCGTGGCAGGGTTCGCATGCCGCCCCCACCCACTTTTGCACACCCCTCACACGTTTCGTGGCCCCATTGGGAGTTCCACCGACGGCCCCAGTGGCAGGGTTCGCATGCGTCCGCGCCACCCATGTCGACACACCCTTGACACGTTTCGTGGCCCCATAATGAGCTCCACCGAAGGCCCCAGTGGCAGAGTTGGCATGCCGCCCCTCGCCCATTTCGGCCCACCCCTCACACGTTTCGTGGCCCCATAGGGAGCTCCACCGAAGGGGCCCCAGTGGTTGCGTTCGCATGCGTCCCCACCACCCATTTCGGCACACCCCTCATACGTTTCGTGGCCCCATAGGGAGCTCCACCGAAGGCCCCAGTGGCTCCCCACCACCCATTTCGGCACACCCCTCACACGTTTCGTGGCCCCATAGGGAGCTCCACCGAAGGCCCCAGTGGCTGCGTTCGCATGCCTCCCCACCACCCATTTCGGCACACCCCTCACACGTTTCGTGGCCCCATAGGGAGCTCCACCGAAGGCCCCAGTGGCAGGGTCCGCATGCCTCCCCACCACCCATTTCGGCACACCCTTCACACGTTTCGTGGCCCCATAGGGAGCTCCACCGAAGGCCCCAGTGGCGCGGTGCCTATGAGAAGAGGGGCCTAGTTTGCGTGCCCCCTCCTTCGTCTCATATCCGTGCGGTACTCGCAGCTGCATATGGTTGGGTCCTTCGCCGGGCTAATGTTTTCTCTTTCTTTTTTTGCCAGCATGCTGTCTTAGTTTATCCAGACGCGGGCGTGCGAATGATGAAACTAGAGAAGACCAAGGCGCCAGTCGTGCCCCCAGACATGCAGCGACTCATGCGCATGTGGGACGCTGCTCTGTCTGCCTCGGAGCAGGGCGTCGGCATTTGTTTGTGGTGTGCGGCAGACGACTACACAGGAGTGTTTATATGTCCACTGCGCATGTTCCCGTACTACCCGAGCTGCGCTAAGCGCGCGACTACCGCGCGCCGAGGGGGGGGCCAGCGCGTCTCGCCGACTTCGAGCTGCCTTTCGATGTTGTGCGTCAGTGTTGCCCAGCGCGTGCTCGTTGGATTGCCCCGGAGCAGGGCCTGAACGAGTGATGCGCCCTCGTGGCAACGAGAAGCGTTGTGGGTGCTCCTTCCCCCTCCTCCCTCCTCCCTCCGCCATCCTCGCTCCCTCCTCTCACCTGCGCCCCCCCCCCCCCTCCCCCCCCCTTCCCTCCGAACCCCTCCTCCACGAGTCCAGGCCAGGAGCAGGTGGGGGCATGGATCGGGGGGCAGATCAGCAGAGCAGCAATGGTGTGCACGCGCGTTCTGGAGGCATGCGGCGCACGCTGGCTGCCAATGATGATGAGGATGAGCGGGGGGGGGGGGGGTGTCCTGAGGAGGAGGAGGAGGAGGGGGGGCAGGAGTACGGTCCCCTCAGGCCGCCTCAGGCCCTTCAGCTCTCGGTCAGAAGTGAGTGCGAGTCGCGCAGGCCTGTCGCCTTTGGGCCAGGCGGCGGCCAGGCGGCCCCCTCAGTTGTTCTGGGTGCTTGCGCTATCTCCAGGAGGGAAAGAAACACACATGCACAATTAATCGTCGATTCCCAGAAAACGATAGGAACATATGGGAAGTGGGGGGAAGACAAAAACCCAGAACATATGAGACAATATGGGAAAATCCTTGCACTTGTGCATTTATTTGTGCGTCCCGGGGCCCCGTCATATCAATCGCAAACTCGCCCCGCGTTCTGGACTCAAGGGCAGGGCGTCTGCTCTCTTGCCGCATGCCTCCGCCCGCCCCCCGGCGCGGCGCCCGCCTGCCGACTCCGACGTCTTGGAGGCTATGGGGGCGCGCCTGGGCGAAGGGCGGCGTGCCCCGTCCGATGCGACATCGATCGGCGGCGACGGCGACGACGACGGCGACGACGCCGGCGGGGGAAGTTGAGGAGGAGGGGGAGGAGGAGGAGGTGGATGGGGGATCCTGGGAGCCGCTTGGCGCCTCCTTGGGGCCCTCTCGCGACGTATTGGGGCTCCCTTGGGGCCCTCTCGAGCGCCTCTTGGGGGCGTCGTGGGGTGTGGCGCGGCCGTGCCACATCCCAGGAGGCTCCCTGGGGGCCTCTTGGCGCCTCCTTGGGGCCCTCTTGGGCGCCCAAGAGGGTCACGGGATGCCCCCGAGATGGCCCCGAGAGGGCTCCAATGGCTCCCAGAGGGTTCCGAGAGGGCCCCAAGAGGGCCGCAGGAGGGCCCACAAGCAAGCGGCGTCACTCCACTTGCTCTTGGGCGCCCAAGAGGGCTCGGTGTCATGGCCCCAGTCGTGGCGCGAGCATGCTGCAAAGAGAACCCTAGAGGCCCCCGAGCGGCAAGTTCGAGCGACAACTTGCGACAACATTCGGTATCGGCCCCCAAGAGGGCTCCTTTTCTCAACGGCGTTCCCTCCTCCTTTCGTACGAGGCTGGCTAGAAAGGAAAACGATGCGGCTGATGCTAGAGTGGTCTCAGCATGTTGATAATCACCGTGATCACCGTCGTAATCGCCCTCGCCGTACTCGCCATCAGAATCATCACCATCATCATCAACGCCATCGCCGTCGCCGTCTTCACCACCGCTATTCCCTACCTAGGCTCTGCCTAGAAGGGGTCTTACTGTGTATGCTTAAAGGGCCGGGCAGTGGAACACGCCCCAGGCGGTTTTCCCAGCATCCGCCCCGCGGTTCCCCCAGTTGCGCCCCCTTAGCTTAGCGTTGCTTATCTCATCTTAGCTTAGCTTTTATCAGTGTAGATTATCTGAGCTTCATCTTAGCTCATGTTTATCTCAGCTTAGCTCACCTTCATCTTAGCTTCGCCGAGCTTTAGCAGAGCACAGCATATCATAGCGTATCACATCATAGCGCAGCGCAGCATATCATAGCATAGCCCATCATAGCAGAACATATCATACCATAACATATCATAGCATATCATAGCGCAGCACAGTACAGCGCAGCACGGCATAGCATAGCGCAGCTGATCATACCATATCATAACATATCTTAGCATATCACAGCGCAGCATGACATACCATAGCTTAGCATAGTTTATCATGCCGTATCACAGCATATCGCAGCATATCATAGCATCGCATAGCCTATCATGCCATAGCATAACAGGTCGCATCATACCATGGCATACCATAGCATAGCATAACATATCATATCAGAGCCGCTAATGCTGTTTTCCTGGGGCTCCAACTTCTAGGCAGGGTCGCACAGGGGCAAGCATTGTCATCCACATAATATTAACATCATCGTCATTATCGGCCCGCACACCGAGAGGGGGTCACGAGATGTCCTGCGACGTTCAGGATGAGGGTTCTGGCGGCGACGGCCCCGACGGGAAGGGGTCCCGAGCGCCCGCCCGCACGCTGGGGGGGTTCCTGAGAGGTCCTGGGGCCACGGTGCCCTGTCGGCGCAGGTCCCGACGGGAGGGGGTCCCGAGCTCCCTCCCGCCCGCCAGGAGGGGGTCCTGAGAGGCCCCAGGGCCTTCGGGAGGGGGTCGCGTCGACGCTTGCCCCGACTGGAGGGGGTCCTGAGCGCCCTTCCGTCCATCAGAGGGGGCCCTGAGACGTCCCAGGGCCCGCGCGAGGGGGCCCCGCCGGCGCCGGCCCCGACGGGAGGGGGTCCTGACCGCCCTCCCGCCCGCCAGGAAGGGGTCCTGAGAGGTCCCGGGGCCTTCGGGAGGGGGCCCCGTCGGCGCTGTCCCCGACGGGGGGGGGTCCCGGGCGCCCTCCCGCGCGCCAGGAGGGGGCCCCGAGAGGCCCCAGGGCTTTCGGGAGGGGGCCACGTCGGCGCCGGCCCCAACGGGAGGGGGTCCTGAGCGCCCTCCCGCCCATCGGGAGGGGGTCCTGAGGGGCCCTGGGACCGTCAGGAGGGGGCCTCGTCGACGCTGGCACCGCCGGGATGGGGGTCCTGAGAGCCCCCCCGCCCATCGGGGGGGGGCCCTGAGAGCCCCCAGGGCCTTCAGGAGGAGGCCCCGTCGACGCTGGCCCCGACGGGGGGGGGGGTCCTGAGCGCCTTCCCGCCCATCAGGAGGGGCCCTGAGAGGTCCCGGGGCCTTCGGGAGGGGGCCCCGTCGGCGCATGCCTCGATGGGTGGGGGTCTTGAGCGCCCTCCCGTCTGTCAGGAGGGGGCCCTGAGAGGCCATGCGACCCTCATGAGGGTGTCCTGGCGGCGCTGGCCCCGACGGGAGGGGGCCCTGATCGCGCTCCTCGCTCGCCGCGCGGGTGCCTTGAGATGCCCCGGGGCTTTCAGCAGGAGGGCAATCAGCGCCTGAGCCGCTCATCTGTTATCGCGATGACGTTCTGTCGGGGCTGGCTCCGTCGAGAGGGTGCCCTGACCGCGCCCACCCTCGTCCACTCCTCGCCCAATGCTCCTCCTCCCCACTCGCCCGTGCAGCCCCCAGGTTGCAGGCTGCGACCTTCGGGCAGCTGGTCCAGCTGCTCCAGATCCTGCAGCGCCGGCGCCGCCGCTGCCGCCTCCAGTGCCGCAGCCAATCTCCCACGTGACTAGCCTCTGCGATGCATGCGATGGGTCGAGCACATGTTCTCAACACTTGTGCGTGCACTTCAGACCACGACGGGCGATATCATTACACCCTCCTGCTCTAGCATGCTATCGATGTCCTTGTCTACTTCGTTTTCAGGGGTAGGGGCACCCGAAGTGGCTATGGGCTCCCTGTTCAATGGGCTCCAGCATTTTGGCGGTGCACAACTCCAGGACTCTGATCGCACCCCCAATCTGTGGGCACTGGACTCGGACCCCCAGTGCCAGCAAGAGCTTCGCGTGATGCCACACGGCCCGATGTGCATCTTTGGCGATATTTTAGACCTGATTGCCACTGATACCACTCGCCAGACACTCGTGAACGAGGTGTACCGCATGACGGACGATGATCTAGGCCGTTTGATCCGCGCGCCAGCATTCACGGCCAACACAGCGACCTGCTTCGTGCACAAGACGCGTTGCCCCTTGCCGCGCGCGAAGGTGCACGTAGCAGGCACGCCGTGTCCGGATTGGTCGCCGCAGCAGAATGCTCGATCTCGCCATCGCGGCCGAACTCGGCTTTTATTTTACGCGTGGATTGCGCGCAGGCGTGCGGGCGCATAATACTTAAGCCCGTCTTCGCATGTCCTCTTCCAGCATGCCCCTCCCTTCCTCGCCCCCTTCATTTCTCATCTTTCGCATTGTCGATTTGGCAGCGCTGATGCTGCCGCGCGCCTCCTTGGCCCGGCCACCCCCCCCTCGCTCCCACCCCTTCGCCCCCTTCCCCACGCGCGCTGGCACCCCGCGAAGGAGGAAGCTCCAGGAGGCGGGCATCCTGCAGGAGAACGTGAAGGAGTTCCCAGTTGAACTACTCAAGCCTCTGCCTCGACGGCGCCTCGCGCCGCTCCCTGGCCGCGTCTCGTCTATCATCCATCCTTCCATGTATGTTTGCGCGTGTATGCCTCATGCTACCTCCCCTCCTGTCTTCCTGCCTGTGTCGCCGTCGTCTCACTCCGACCTATGCCCCATCTGGTATGTGATATCTCTGGTGCATGGGGCATGGGCGACCTCTTTGGTGCGCGTGACCTCTCTGGCATGCGACCACCTGACCCCGCCCTCTGCCCCGTCCTATGACAGCCGCCCGCGCGCCCAGACCTCTACATCATCCAGACCGTCGTCATCGACCCGCGCGAGATGGGCTACCCCGTGGAGAGGGAGAGGCGCTGCCATTGGATGAGGCATAAGCGAACAGTGCAGGAGTTGGAACGACTACAAAGCACGCAGGGGCTCTGATGATTGCCCCCTCGGACGATGAGTCATCGTCGTCATCGCCATCGTCGCGGCGGCGACGACGACGAAGGATTGGGGGGGAGGAGGCGGAGGAGGAGGAGGAGGAGGAGGAGGAAGGGGAGGGCCCCTCGAAGCTTTTTTTTCGGGGGGGGCGCTCCTCAGCACCTTGCCGCTCGCCATCTGTGGGTTGGTAGGGGGCCCTGTGGCCCCGTTGCGGGCTGGCCAATCTGCTGGCCTCGAGACTCTGGGTTCCCCTCTCCATGCCGGGGCCCGCTTCGTGACCAGAGTCGCAGTTGCTTCGCCAGGAGCGAATCCCATGGCCTCTCTTCGCGGAGAGTCAGCAGCGCTCGTCCAGGGCGCACTGGCACGAGTTCTTCGCCTACGGGTCGCCAGATGACGTCCAATCTGCGTGGGAGTGGGGCGAGGGCCGCATCAGCGTTGCTGAGCGCTACTGCGCAGCTGGCATTCCGACAGATGCAGGGCCGCATGACTTCTCCAGCATCCTGAATGAGAGGGAGCTCGAGTGGGCGGGTATTTACAAGGCTCAGGCTGGTAGTCGACCGTCCTTCTCTTCCTCGTCCTCATCCTCGCCCTCCTCCTCCTCGACTCCTCCTCCTTTGAGACAACAGCAACGCGCGCCAACATGTTTCTTGGGCCCACTCCCCCCCCGCCCCCCCCCTCGCCACCTCCCCCCCTGAATTTCAAGTCAAGCGGCCAGGGCGGATATTGGGGGGGGGAGTCTGACAGAGTCGTAGACATGAGGATGTATGACTAGATTGGCCTTGGCACAGCACCTCAACCCGCTCAACCTGACACTTGGCTTACCCCGCCCCCCGCCCGAAGGCCCGCGGCATTGCGTCGGGCGTCGTGTGCGACTTGGACCAGAACCCCATCAGCCATGCGTCTACGAATCGCGGGGGGGACCGCATCCAGACTTCGATCGCAAACGTGGGGCTCCTTTTCTCGACATACATCGCCGATGGATGGTTCCCCGCGAGATGTTGTTGCTCCAAGGGTTTCCAGTGTATCCTGAGCTAACGTTCTTCGGTGAGACATGCTCCTACAATGTGCCGCATCTGAGGATCAGGTCGGCAATGCATTCCCAGGCCGGCAATGCCATGCATACCTCATCAATTGGACTCGCCCTCGAATGAGGCGCCCTCAACATCGACGATCCAGATCCGCGCGCCAACCTGGCGCGCACAGCTGCGCTGGCAGCGCGCGCCGCCCAGCAGCGCGCAGCTATGCAGGTCAGGGGCGAGAGGCGGCGTCTGCTGAGGGCCCCCCCCCCCCCGCGCACCAAAGGTCCCGTCTGTGTGCGCGGCCGTGTCCTGCCTGGCGAGTCGGGCGGCCCCTTCGTTCCACCTTCCTCCTCTGCGCCGCTGGGCCCTCTCTGGGTTGGGGCGGGCGTGGAGGGTGGAGGCGGAGTAAAGGGGCCGAACGCTCCGCCATGCGCGCGACGCCCTTTCCGGAACTGCCCCGAGTTGATGGTCTGTCTGACCCTCGTCGCCTCAGTCGGACTCGACTCTGAAAACATTGCCAGACCCCCAGTACTCCTGCCAATGCTCAATGCATGCCCCCCCCGCTCATATGCCGCTGCTGCCTCGCCGAGGACATCCAGCCTCTCGTCGAACGCGTCGACGCTCGACCCGCGCCATGTGCGAGCACGGATCGAAGAAGGTGGGGCCCAAGGTGGGGCCTGATCATGCTGACAGTGCTGGGCCCAGGGCCCGCCGCCAGCAGATGCGCCGCGCGGCTTGCCTCGCTGCTTTCTTTGCATTATGTGCATGTGCCCTCTCTGCGTTTGTCATGCACGTCGTGCGCCCTCCAGGCGGGATATGCCGATCGCATGCGCACGACAAGTGGCATGGCGGGCGGGGCGCCCTGGAGTCTGCTATCGCTACCCTTTTCCTCAACTCCTTCCACCGCTCTCACCAAGCACCCTCCCTTCGAGTGGCTCCTCCTGCATCTTTGCACCCATTCACGCCCTCTTGCTGTCTGCGCGGCCCGAGAAATGGGGCAGGCCTCTTCCCTCGCACGAGACGCGTCGCATATGCGTTCTCTGGCAGCGTGTAAACGCTGCCTCGCCATCTTGACATATCTAGTCGCGAGCGCGATGGACATTGCAAAGGTGGCGCGATAACTCAGAGATGCTTTTCGCCCCTCTCGCTCTTCCCCGCCCTGCCCTCACTCCTCCTCCGCCGCCCTCCCTGTCGTCCCTCCTCGGCTATCCCCTGGAGGTTATCCCCCGTCCCCCCTCGTCACTTTCGCCCTCTCGATTGCTCGCGCAGCCCTCTCTGCGCTTGCTCCCTCCTGGGCCCGCCCCGCCCTCTCGGGCGCTCGTCATCGTGAGGGCGCCGCCGCCGTGCCTGGCCAGGGCCATCCTGGGCCCCGGGATGGCGAGCCTAGGTTCGCGCTTTCCTAGGTTCGCGCTTTCGCCGCGGCTGGACGCAGTTTGAAAACTGATCAGCTTGGACCCTGGGACCCTGGGAGGGGTCTGGCGACTTGCTCCGAGCGGATTTGATCAATCCTGGACCCCCAGTGGAAGCTAGAAGTTACAAGTACTTGTAGATGAGGGGGTGACGAGGAACACGACGGGGTGAAGGAGGGAAGAAGTTTGAGCCCCTAGGAAAGCAGCATTACTGTTATGCTATGCTATGCTATGCCATGCGATGCTGCGCTATGCTATGATATTCGATGCTATGCTGCGCCATGCTATGCTATGCTATGCTATGCTATGCTAAGGTATGCAATGTCATGCCGCGCTGGGCTTTGCAAGCTATGCTATACTATGCTATGTTATGCGAAGCTCCGCGATGTTATGCTATGCCCTGCTAATGCTATGCTGTGCTGTGCTGTGAAGTGCTGCGCTGCGCTATGATATGCTATGATATGCTATGATATATGCTGCGCTATGCTATGCTATGCTGGGCTATGCTATGATATGATGTGCTGCGCTATGCTGTGCTACGCTATGCTCTGCTGTGCTAAAGCTCGGCGAAGCTAATATGAAGGTAAGCTATGCTAATATAACCTGAGCAAAAATGAAGCCAAGCTAATCTAAGATGAAAATGGCTAAGCTGAGATGATATATGCAATGCTAAGCTAAGGAGACGCAACTGGGGGAATCGCGGGGAACCGCCCGGGGCGTGTTCCATCGCCCGACCCTTTAAGCATACCCAGTAAGAACCCTTCTAGGCAGAGCCTAGGTAGGGGACATGCGAGGAAGCGGGGGGCAGGTCAGAGCAGGGGGTAGACAATATCAAGCCAAGCTACCGCAAGCCCTCGTCGCAGCTGCTCTGCCACTGCTGTCTGCGCTCCCCCCCCCCCCCCCCCTTCCCCGCAGCAGCCCCGCCTCGAGCTTCAGGCGGCCTTCAGGAGGCGGCAGGGCAGCGCGTCGCTGCGCCGCTGACCACCTCCAGTCCCAGAATATCCCATCCCACTCAGTCGGCGCCATGGGTGGTGCTGACCCCAGCAGCGGCGGCGCAGCGATGGCGAAGAAGCTTGCTCAAGTCCAGGACTCGCTCGTGCCCGCGGCGGGTGCCAAAGTCGCTACTTCGGACCCGACTCACATCCACAATGTTTTGTTCGGCTTCCGCACGAGCATCAAAGAGAGATTCCCGGGCCAGGAGGGGCAGGACCTCTACGACCTCTGCGAGCAGCACTACAGGATGCCAGACAAGAAGGCGCCCCTCTTCGACGCGCGAGGCAACAAGTTGCTGCACCGCCATATGGAGGCTAACCCCAGGCAGTTAGGGGGGGCCGCCTGCGTGTGCGCCAAGCGCATCCTGGAGAAGGGCGTGATGTCTCGCTTCAGGGGGCCAATGATTGCAATCCAGGTTCTCGCTGGCACAATGCATGCGCTCCTCTTTAGAATGCCCTGGGATTCGGGTTGGGGGTGGCCTTAGGTCCAAAGCCCCCCCAATCCGAAGGTGGGGGCATGTGTATGCATGTCACAATGTAGGTTATACTATACCTGAGGTGGACGGGTGCGGCGATGCACCGCCGACCTTCAAGTTCATCGCGGGGGCTACCTTAGTCGAGGCTGCTCGGTGGCCAATCTTCCCGTCGTCGTCGTCGGCAGTTCTGTCGGGCGCATCGCTCCCTTCCCAGCTCGCTCGAAACGACGCACCCACAGGCCCACAGGACACCACTTTCCGAATGTGGTTGCGCGTTGGCGGTTCCGTCTCCTCGTCCTCCTCGTCCTGATCCGTCGTCGTCGTGCGTTGTCGTCTGTCGTCGTCGTCTGTCGTCGTCGTCGTCGACCGAATCATCGACGTCGTCGGAATCGGAATCGTCTGTCCATTTCTCGCTCTTGGGTCTGGGGCCAGGGTATGTGCAAGTGCCTCTCCCCCGCGTTACCCTGCTCGATCTTCGATGCTATCCCCCGCCCACCTAGCAGGCCTTCTACATTGCCCACGACATGCAGTCGCAGGAGGCCGCCCCGAACAAGTTCGTGACGAAGCTCATTGAGGCAGGGATATCGGTACAGATTTGGAGATCGGACACTCCTCACGACGTCCTCAGCTGGCTGAAGCACGAGGGGAACGAGTACCATGAGGGCGCGCCGACAATTTACTTGGAATTGCTCCCTGCGGGCGGGCAAAGGAGGGATGCAGGATGTAGGCACGAGTCCGAGGGTCGTCCCGAACGCCCCTCTCTCCTTCTTGGGGCCCGATTAGGCTTGCCCAACGCGGCCCGCGCGAGCTCCTATTGGGGTCGCGCCAAAGGTTGCATGTTGTAATTTGGCAGGGGGGGAGGGGCGGCGGGGAAGTGCGGGGGGGGAATGGGGGACTGCGTTGCTCCTCAGCCCAGGCTCAACGCCATCGAGAACATCCAGGCTGGCTGGGCTGCACACTGCAACTCGAAGGGGATCGGCACCGCCACCTTGCCCAAGACTGGGCCTGATCGAGCTGAGAAGCAGTGCGAGGAGTTCGCCACGCTGCACTTTGGGAACATTTTCGGCTCGCCATGGAACAAGATGGTGAACGCAAAGGCATTTTACAACGACCTGGTCAAGCTCAGCCCCTGGAGCGAATACAACGAGCAGACCGGGAAGTCCGTGGACTTTCTTCGCCCAGGTGTTTCCGACGCCACGGTGGCCAACGTGAACAACATTGTGTCGAATTTCATGGAGGCCAACTACCAGCCGACGATTGACCACGCCATGTACAGTGAGGCGCCGTGGGAGGTCCTGAAGTTCTGCGCCCCCTGGACCGAGGACAACGCCAACGGCCCCCAGGTGCGCGACTCATGGCATTTCATTGGCCCTGCGGCGACGAACAATTTCCTCAATTGGCCCAACTCTAAGATGCAAGGCTCGACCTTGTACAAGCCGGCCGCCAAGGCGAATGCGAAGACAAAGCCGATGAAAGCAAAGAAGGAGAAGAAGGAACATGACGACAAACCTGCGAAGAGGAGGAAGGTCGGATATTGCCTCCCAGCCGAGAAGATGGACCTCGACGTGGGGGACGGATCGAGGCAGAAGCAATGGCTTGATGACCTTGTGGCGTGCATATCCGCTCCATTGGCGTACCTGGACGCCCATCTGATCATGCAGGAGGAGGTGCGCAAGGCTCTGGGCATTGGATTGAAGTTCGCCTTCCTGAAGGTCATCGCTCTACACGGCGAGGAGACTACGGGGTGGAAGGCGCTGCGCAAGGAGCTCAGGAACATAGCTGTCAAAGCGCATGGCAATGCCTTGCGCGATGTGAAGCTACCTGGGATTGCCGACAGCAAGAAAGCAAGCACGACGGAGCTGACGACGGCGCCCATCTCTCACCTGGAGAAGGACCAGGAGGACAAGGACGCCATCGAGCAGTCCCTCGATGAGGCCATCCAGCATGACCCTGTCCTGGAGGCGATGTCCAAGTCCATGCCCGGAATCGGTCTCATGCAGAGGATGATGGAGGATCAGACCTTCGTGAAGGCCATGCTAGCTTTTCTTGCCAGGAACCTTTCAGGCCACTCCGCGAACGTTGCCATCATGGGCGCGTGCAAGGACTACTGTGCCGCGGTCCACGAGAAGCTGGATTCGCTACATATTGCCCAGTGACGGACGACGGGGCCAAGTTCTCGAGGCTCATGCCGATGGTGACCGAGGACAAACAACACCTCCTCCTCCTCCTCCTCTGCCTCCTCGCCCTTCCCCCCTCCCTCCTCCTTCCTCATGCCGCCTCGTCCTCCTCGTCCTCGCCCCATCTGTAATCCCTTTTCTGCTTGTCTGTCTGCCCCCAGTCCCTCCTTTTTTCCCTACCTAGGCTCTGCCTAGAAGGGTTCATACTCGGTGTGCTTGAAGGGGCCGGGCAGTGGAACGCGCCCTGGGCGGTTCCCCCAGTACCCGCCCCGCGGTTCCCCCAACTGCTTCCCATTAGCTTAGCGTTGCTTATTTCATTTTAGCTTGGCTTATTTCATCTTAGCTTGGCTTGGCTTCATCTTAGCTCAGGTTTATCTTAGCTTGCTTTCCTTCATCTTAGCTTCGCTGAGCTTTAGCATAGCAGAGCCTATCATAGCATCGCATAGCGTAGCATGGGGGTAATTCCCTACCAAGGCCCTGCCTAGAGGGTTAGCTTAGCTTAGATTAGCGTAACTTAGCTTAGCATAGCGCAGCGTTGCATTCGCATAGCATAGCATAGCACATCATAGCATAACATAGCCAAGCAACTCATATCATATACTAGCATACCAAACCACACCATATCATATTATAGCATAGCATAGCATAGCGCAGCATAACATATCATATCAGGTCATAGCATTCGCACAACTTAGCATTGCATAGCACGGCGCAGCATACTACATCATAGCTTAGCATATCATAGCATACCATAGCGCAGCATTCGCACGGCATAGCATAGCATAGCATAGCAACTAAGGCTGCTTTCCTTCGGGCTCCAACTTCTAGGTAGGGTCGCACTGGGGCAATTATTTGCATGATCTCGTGCGTCTCGAAACGCCCGCAGGAACTGTTCAAGGCGGTGCCTGAGAAGTGGCAGATGTTTGCCCGCCACGTGCACGATGACTTCCTCAACCTCCCATCTGACGCGAAGGACAAGACCTCCCTTAGCTCGCTGGGTGGGCGGATGTTCGACAACAGCTACAAGCTTCAGAGGTTCAGGAATCGTCGGGCCCTCGCGGTTCGGGAGTGTCTGGCGCCCCTGCTGACAGGCCCGGAGAAGCTCGCCGAGCTCGACTACAACCACGTGCAAAACTGGCTGCATGCGCACGTCACCATCCTCACAGGCTTCTTCGAATCCCGCGACGGCACCACGCCGATGACGGATCAGCACTGCGCCTCGCGTTGGGAGTACATCTTCACGAACGCCTACACTACGGCGGCTGGCAGCGACCAGGAGGTCGAGCGCACGGCCCACGATGCGCCCGCCATGACTGCCAAGATCCAGGAGCATCTGGATCAGGAGAAGGATTGCCTCCTCCTCCTCCTCCTCCGTCGTAGTCGTCCCCCCTCCTCTCCTGCTCCTACTCGTGGCCCTCCTCCCCCATCATCCTCTTCAGGAAGCTCGCGATGCGCTTGCGGCGACCCTGGCCGAGATCGCAAACCAGGGATTGCAGAGGCTGGCCAACACGGCAGCGCTGAAGTTCGGCTCCACGAAGATGCTCCCAGAGATCCGAACCTTGTGGGCAACTGCGACGTCTGCCAAGGTGGATATCCCTGGCACGCAGATGGCCTTGTTGGTGCAGTCGTGCCAACCCAGGTTGTTCGACTTGGCCTTCCACGGCGCGGCCCCTGGAGCGCTCGAGCCCGACTCCGGAGTCGACGTGGCCAGGGGCGACCCTTGCGGTCAGGTCCCCGCGCTGCACGTGGCGAAGGGCGACGCTTACGCTGCGAACATTGACCAGCTGAGGTTCAACCTGGTGGGCGAGGTGCCGACTTGAGCCAAACCACCCACCCTCCCTTTCCCTCCTTCTGTCCCGTCCCCCCCCCCCCCCCCGACGCCTCCGTGCAGCGTCGATCGCCGGGGCCGCGGCGGTGGTGGCTCCATTGCCCTGGGCGTCGAGCGGGGTTGGGGGCCCTCGCCGCCCCCCCTCAAGCCCGCGGCCTCGTTCCCTCGCTCTCGCCCTCTCTCTTCTCCTCCTCCTGCCCTACTTTCCATCAGTGGCGCTGCTGCTGCTGATGCTCATCCGTTCTTGCCCTCCTCGCGGTAGGTGTCTCACGTGCCCATCGTCGGCGCGCCCCCCATTGCGACGCTCTCGGAGACAGAGGAGCTCTTCATCACCCCGCCGAGTGCACCAACGTTCGGCCCCCCTGACTTCGCCCCCGGCTGGGTGGTGACCGCCGAGGACCCCCTTCCCAGCAGGAGGAGGAACATACTATGAGGAGGAAGGGGGATGAGGAAGGGGGGGGATGAGGAGGACGAGGGGGATGAGGAAGATGAAGAGGGCGAGGGGGATGATGAGGCTCAATGATGAGGAGGATGAGGATGAGGAGAAGGAGATGAGGAGTAAGGGCGGTGAGCAGGGGGGCCGCGGGGGACGTCGAGGAGGGCGGAGGGGCAGCGCAGGGGAAGGGGCTTGAAGGGACGGGGGCGAATGGGTCGGAGGAGTGCGGAGTGAGGGATGCGGAGATGAGGAGAGGGGGATTGATGTGAGGAGAAGTACAACACAGAGCAATATGCGATGCCAGCTGAGCAGAAATTCAAGCACGCCGCTCTGAAGCGGGAGGCGCAAACGGTCAAGGTGAACTGGACATTCGAGTTCACCAGCCTGGCCGAACAAAATCAAGTGGACCTAGAGCTGACAATCACCCAGCTGGTTGTCTCGGCCGCGGAGAAAGCAAAGTACGACAAGGCGGCGACAGGCGACGTGTTCCGTTTGGTGAGGGGCGACAAATTCCCAGAGTCGCGCGGGCAAGTCACGGTCAGGCCGAGCACGAAGGGCAAGGGCAAGGGCAAGGGCAAGGGCGGAAAAGGCAATAAGGGCAAGGGGGGCAAGGGCGCCGCGACCGACCCCGAGGTGAAGCACCTCTTGCGTTAATTCTAGAGGCCCGCCGCCGAGCCACGTCGGCGGGCTCGGCCGACCTCCCTCCGTTGTGCAGGGCGTTCGCGAACAGCCAGAGTTGAAGGTGGGCTCGAGGTTGGGCCAGGAGGAAAAGGGTGAGGTAGTGGGAGCGAGGAAGGGGGGGATGATAAGGATAAGAATGGTTAGGACGAGGGCGTGGTTTTTCACTCTTCGCGAACGTCTAGCCCCCCTCCCCCCCGAACATGACCAAGAGTTCGCCTAGTTGTGGCTGCCGGGGTAGGTCGCCGCCGTCTGCCACTGCTCACGAGCTTGCAGCGCAGACCGAACGCTGACCTTGGTCAGTTCGGCGGGGCGGGGGGGGGGGGTGAGGCCAGGGCGGGCGTGGGCATCGCCTGCTTGTTTTTGCGTCGGCAGCGGCTCCTAATGCACCGCGCTCCGCTGATAACCTCGCTACCTCCCCCCCCCCTCCTGCTCAGCCCCTACGCGGGCCGCTCTCCGGGCGGCGGCCCGTTGCCGCGGGGCGCGGCCCGCTGGACAGGAACCGAAGCGGCTGCTGCGACGCCCCTCTCTCTCTCTCTCTCTCTCTCTCTCTCTCTCTCTCTCTCTCTCTCTCTCTCTCTCTCTCTAGTCTCGGCTCGAGAGTATCCACTCAGAGCGAGCCCCAGGAGGCAGCCTTCGCGCGGCGAGACTGTCATGCTGATGCCTCCTACCCCATCCCAAGTCTACGCGGGTACTGCCGCCATGGAGCCACCAGCCCAGCGCCGCAATGCCCGCACATGCAGTTCGTTTCACCCTCAGCTACTGCCTGGCCCGCTTCGAGAATGCCACTGCCAATTCCTCGAGCATAGGCACCAGGACCTTGTCATCTACGTGCCCGTCCTGCACGGGCGCGACCTTCCTGAACCACCTGGCCACGCCCCACGCGTGCTTCGAGCGAATCTTCACGAAGATCTTCGCATTCTAGAGCACGACGTGTACCACCTGCGCGCTGAGCTGCGCGCGCACCGAGCTGACCACCACGCTCACCCACACGGCACTAACGCCGACACCGACGACTTCGTCCAGCACTTGCCCACCCCGCTACGGCCAGGTAATCGGGGGGGGGTCGGGCTCCCGACTGCTGAGGGAGACGGTGCTGAGAGCGGTCGGGCTGGGTCCCACGCCTGCCGTCGTCGCGCCGTGCGCGACAAGCAGCCGGACCCCGACCCCCCCCCGGGAGCGCTTCCGCGGCCTCGCCAGCACCGCCCTCACCTTCACCGGCATTATCCCGCTGAACTTCGGGTGCGTCCTCGGCCCCACTTTCGGCATCGTTCTCGGCATCGTCGACGCGGTCCTGCGCACCATCGGCACGGGCACCAGGAGCGTCGTCAACAACATCGTCGACTCCACCAGCACGGCGGGTCCAGCCCACCCTAAAAGGGCCGTCAAGGTCGGCAGCATGATCTTCGGCGCCATCGGCACCGCCTGCGGCTCCAAGGGCACGGCGGGTCTGGCCCGCCCCAAACGGGCCACCATTTTCGCCGCCGTCATGCTTGTCGTCGCATCGACCTCAGCATCGACACCAGCACTGCCGACCGCATTGGCGCCAGCCCCGACGAGCCCACCGCCATCGCCTGCCCTGTCCCCGCGCCCGTGCCCGCCAGCGAGGGTGCAGTCTTCAGGCGCACCTTCGGCTGCTGGGGCCGCCATGCCACGATATTTCATGTCCTCGGCACCTGCATTGATGAGCCTTTCAACATCCTCTGTCCTGACGCCTCGCCCAGGGCCGCTGGCGAGGGTGCAGTCTTCAGGCGCACCTGGCGCCAGTGGGGCCGCCCTGCCATGCCATGACCCGTCCGCCTTGTCGACGCCAGCGTCCGTGCCAATGCCCGCATTGACGGTCAATATCGACGCCAGCATCGTCCTCGGCAGCACCCGCGCCCACGTCCATGACGGACCACACCCCAGCACCGCAGACAGCACCGAAGCCAGCTCTAACGACGGCACTGCAGGCAGCCTCGACGCCAGCGGGGGGCACAGATTCGACACCATCCCCGCCCCCTCCCTCGCCCCGCCCCGCTGGAGGAGGAGGAGACGACGACGACGACCACGACGACCATGACGACGCTGCACCGACGCCGGCCCCGATGTCAGCATCGACGCTCGCATCGACGGCAGCAACGACCACAGCTTCGCTGACTCCGACGGCAGCATCAACGGCAGCGATGACGGCTCCGACGGCAGCACCGTTAGCATCGTTCGCATCGCCAGCGCCGACGGCAGCATCGCCAGCATCGCCGGCTCCGACGTCAGCATCGTTAGCATCGCCGGCTCCGACAGCAGCATCGACGGCAGCGACGACGGCTCCGCCTACAGTTTCACCGACTCCGACGGCAGCATCGATAGCTTCGCCGGCTCCGACGTCAGCATCGACGGCAGCGACGCCAGCACTGCCAGTGGCGGCTCCGATGTCCACAGCGACCACGCCCACAACATCATTGGTGGCGGACCCGCGTAAACATAGGGGGCCACGTCTGCACGCCTACAGCGGCCATGCTTACATCCACACCCCACTGCGATGCGCCCCATCGGCGGCCTCACCCGCAAGCGCCCACACAGGATCCTGTCATCGGCATTCGGCCGCAAGCGACGCCAGCACTAGTAACAGCCACCCCTGTGCTCCCTGTATGGCCACTCGCTCGGCGGCGCCTTCAGGCCCGCCGAAGCATGGTGACCTACAGACGCCAGTGTCGCAGTCAGCTTCGACACCAGACCCGACATCCACCTCGACGTCAGCAGCGAGGCCAGCACCGACGACAGCTCCGACGCCAGCAACGCCGACGTCAGCTCCCTCGCCTGCGCCTATTCCGGTACCCACGCCAGAGTTGCAGCCAGCATCGACGCCAGCTTCGACGGCTGCATCGACGCTAGCATCGACGGCAGCACCTACCACAGCGTCGACGCGAGCACTGCCAGCGGCAGCACCCACGCCTACGCCTACGCGGGCGCCAACGTCAGCGTCGCAGTCAGCACTGACGTCAGTTGAGGCGCGAGCACCGACGCCAGCACTGACAGCAGCTCCGACACCAGCATCGGCAGCGTCAGCATTCACGCCTGCCCCCTGGACGGCAACGTCAGCGTCGAAGGCAGCACCGACGTCCCTGTCGACGCCAGCACCGACGCCAGCACTGACGACAGCTCTGACACCAGCACCTCCAGCGCCAGCAGCCGCGCCCACCACGCCGGCACCAAAGCCAGAGTCGCAGACAGCAGCGACGTCAGACCCGACACCCACCCCGACGTCAACAGTGAGGCCAGCACCGACGACAGCTCCGACGCCAGCACCGCCAGCGTCAGCACCCACGCCTGCGCCTACGCCGGTACCCACGCCAGAGTTGCAGCCAGCATCAACGTCAACTCCGCCGCCTGCATCGACGCTCGCATCTACGGCAGCATCGACCATAGCTTCGACACCAGCATTGCCAGCGGCAGCACCCACGCCCACGCCTACGCGGGCACCAACGTTGACACCAGCACCAACGCCGGCCCCGAGTGCAGCCGAGACGTCATCGCCGACGCCAACTCCCACGCCAACCCTGCCAGAGCCAGCACGCCCTAAGTCGTCCGCGGCGGCACCAAAGGTGGCACCCACGTCGGCATACACGGCAGCGTTCGTGGAGCGTGTGTGGTTGGAGGGCATCGAGTTGCACAACGTGGTGTCACCGTCCACGTGGGCCACCCTGTGCGCCACGTACGTCATGTACTACTTCTTCATCGGCTTCCGCGACGAGTGGCGGCGACGGAGCGCAGCTACAGCGTGGCGGCGACGCCGACAGCGCGGCGGCGACGTCGACCGCAGACGCCCTCTAGGCCACCAGACGGCCGCCCAGGGCCGTCCTGGCATCAGCCCCCACGCTGCCTCGAGCCTCGAGCCGACCTCCCTGCCTAAACCTGGTAGCACGCCAGCGGGGGCGGCTTCAGCCCCCCTGCATGGCACCACGCCTGCCATTCCTGTCATCGGCCCCCACACTGCCTCAAGCCTCGAGTCGACCCCCCCGCCAAAACCTGGTAGCACGCCAGCGGGGGCGGCTTCAGCCCCCCCGCATGGCACCACGCCTGCCATTCCTGTCATCGGTCCCCACGCTGCCTCGAGCCCTGGGGTGACCTCCCCGCCACAACCTGGTAGCACGGCAGCGGGGCCAGCCTTGGCCGTCTCGCATGCTCACACGCCTGCCCTGGGTCCTGGCTCCCTCGCAGCCTCGCGTGTTAGCACCAGCACTGCCAGCGCTAGCGCTGTGACTGTACGGGAGCACTTCGAGCGCTTCCTCGGACCGCAACCAGCCACCATCGGTCACCTCCGAGCCGTAAACTGCCGTTTGGCCGCTTGGGTCCCACCACGGCTCCACGCGGGCACAGCGGTCATCGTCCAGGGTCAAGCCCAAAACCCCATCAACGGCCTCCGAGGTATCGTACGGGGGCAGTCCAGCGAGCACCCCGGCCACTGGACCGTCACGCTGTCGTCTGGGGACACCGCCCATTGAGATGCTCCAGTCTGACCGTCCCTGCACCTGCGCTCCGCGCCGAGATGCCGTGCGTACCACTGAACGTAGCATGATGGTTGTATGTGCAAATCTTGTGTTAACCTTTGTTTCTTGACAGCCTGTTGTACTGTCGTTGGTGCGTACACTGCACACGCAGTATATATGTATTTGTTGTTCCTCCTACCTGAATGTGGTGACGTTAACCCGGCCGGCCACCTTCGATATCTACTGCTTGGTTTTCAAAGCAAATAGGTGGGACAAAATGCGTTGTACTTTTCAAGAGCGAAGAACGCTGGGGCTTCTCATTTACTTTGCCCTCATCCTGACCAGCGTGGCACGGCCTCGCCCTCGCCGCAAGTGCGCGTCCTGCCTTGCTCACCCGGGCGCTGTTCCCTGGTGCGCCGTGCCTGCTGGCGGGGGTGGCGGCTTCAGCCCCGCCCCACGCACCCGAGCCATCACGCCATGTCTTGTCCGCCATGTCGTAGCGGGTGCATCCGCTGTGAGGGCCTCCTCTGCACCCTTGCACTGTCTCTGCCTGTGCGCATGCTGGGCCATTCGGCTCCCAGCATGTGCACCTTTTCCTCAGCGCGTCTGGCGCCCTCTGCCGTCCGCCGCCTGGCCGCGGACTCTGTCTCTGTGCGCACTGTGCTGGGCCATGCGGCTCCCAGCTGGTGCACCTTTTCCTCGGCGCGTCTGGCGCCCCTCTGCCGTCCGCCGCCTGGCCGCGGACTCTGTCACTTTCGAGGTCCGCCAATGGGGGCTAAAGGTTAGCTGGCAGCGGCTGGTGCCGCTGTGCTGTCGGCTAGCTTTTGCCGCTCCTGTTGGGGTTCTCGGCCTGTGCGCACTGTGCTGGGCCATGCGGCTCCCAGCTGGTGCACCTTTTCTCTTTTCGCCAGCCCGTGCGACCGCGAGGCACCGCGTCCACGGGGCCTGGGCGTGGGGGCGGGGGGTGCCCCGTCTCTGCGCGCCGCGCAGCGGCCAAGCGCCCAACCGGCGGTCCGCCAAGCCGCCTTAGCCACGTTCTTCACGTCGCCACTCGCGTTGGGGCCTTCTTCTTCACGCGGTCTGACAGGTGAGATCTTCACAGTCTGTCCGCCGTCCGTAGCTTCAGACGCAATGCGCCGGGGGAGGGGGCCTGTTGCCCGCCCTCGTATCTTAAGGCTGCACCGCCGCTAATAGTGTTTTGCGGGTTGTCGCACCGCAGTGCGCCTCGCGGACGGACCCTGGTCCGCCTACTTGTCCGGTCTCTCTCTCTCTCTCTCTCTCTCTCTCTCTCTCTCTCTCTCTCTCTCTCTCTCTCTCTCTCTCTCTCTCTCTCTTCTCTCTCTCGTGTTAACTGCAGTTCTCTGCTGGCTTCTGCGGAGTCCTGGTTAGGTGAGCCCTGAGTGGTGGGTGGGTCTGAGCTATTATAGTGGTCAGCGAAGGCATGTTCTGTGTGTGCCTGCATCGAGGTCTGAAGAAATGAAGCTGATGGCAGGTTTTGTGCAAAGGGATATGCATGAGCTTGTGTATGAGTGATCCTCGGATGTCTCGCTCGATTCATCTGGGCAATCTGCTCTCCAAGGGATAGCGCCGCCTGGCAATAGCAGAGCCTTGGTCTGGCGACTAGGGGGCCCCGGTCGACTCCTCTTGGGAGATGCCTAAAAATGCTGCCCCCCTGGTCAGCGTTTGGTGACTATGAAGCGCCCTCGCCCTGGTGGACACTCACCTCTCGCCGCGAGCTCGCCAAGTGGGTTGGTGCCCTGGCAAGCGTTTTGTGTGCGTGAACAGTGCTGACCTGGTAAGGATGGCTCAGGAGTGCTTTTATCCCACCAAATATGCTACTGCAGGCGCAATGACTGGTGAGTGCTCCCACCCGGAAGAATTCCTAATACCTCCTTCTACTGGGTCGCATCTGTTGCGATCCCAAATGATTCCCCTTCTTCACGTTTTGTGACCATGAGGCTCTCAAGAGATACATGTTGGGGAGGCCAAAACGGCAATTCTAGCTGAGGCGTCCCACCAAAATCGGCGCGAACGGGCTCGTGAGATCAGCCAGGGTGGCTCCCCCTTGGGGCTCCCAAGTGATGCCCCTGGCAGCGTTTTGTGACCATGAGGCTCTCAAGAGATACATGTTGGGGACGCCAAACGGCAATTCTAGCTGAGGCGTCCCACCTAAATCGGCGCGAACGGGCTCGTGAGATCAGCCAGGGTGGCTCCCCCTTGGGGCTCCCAAATGATGCCCCTGGCAGCGTTTTGTGACCATGAGGCTCTCAAGAGAGACATGTTGGGGAGGCCAAAACGGCAATTTTAGCTGAGACGTCCCACCAACATCGGCGCGAACGGGCTCGTGAGATCAGCCAGGGTGGCTCCCCCTTGGGGCTCCCAAATGATGCCCCTGGCAGCGTTTTGTGACCATGAGGCTCTCAAGAGAGACATGTTGGGGAGGCCAAACGGCAATTTTAGCTGAGACGTCCTACCAAAATCGGCGCGAACGGGCTCGTGAGATCAGCCGTATGGATTGGCTCGGTAGTTCCCCCTTTGGGGCTCCAAGTGAGATGCGGTCTACCCTGCGCAGCGTGTTTTGTGAGTTCATGGAGAGCCTCTTCAAGAGAGCTGACAATTTGTGGGCGGCCGAAGCGGCAATTTTTAGCTGGGAGACGGTCCCACATAAATTCGTAGGGGCGCGAAACGGTCGCGTGAGCTGCGTGATATCAGCCAGGGTGGCTCCCCCTTGGGGTTCCCAAATGATGCCCCTGGCAGCGCTTTGTGATCATGAGGCTCTCACGAGAGACATGTTGGACAGGCCAAGCGGCAATTTTAGCTGAGACGTCCCACCAAAATCGGCGCGAACGGGCTCGTGATATCAGCCAGGGTGGCTCCCCCTTGGGGCTCCCAAATGATGCCCCTGGCAGCGTTTTGTGGTCATGAGAGAGTGCGGGTGAAATCTCTTATCTTGTCTTAGCTTATCTTATATCAACTCATCTTATCGCATCATATCTTGTCTTATCTTATTACTCCATAGGCTGTCTTATCTTATCTATTATCATACCTTGTCATATATCTTATCTTACCTTATCATATATTGTGCTATCTTTCTTATCTTGTAGTATCTTATCTTGTCTTGTCTTATCTGGTGATTATCATTGGGAGGAGGGAGGCGCGAGCGGGAGGAAGGAGGAGCAGTGGGAGGCGTCAGAGTAATAACAAGAACCCCAATCCTTAGGATATGGGGAATAATAGAAGTAGTAGTAGTCGTAGTAGTAGTAGTAGTAGTAGTAGTAGTAGGCGTAGTAGTAGTAGTAGTAGTAGTAGTAGTAGTCGTAGTAGTGGTACTGGTAATAGTCGTAGTAGTAGAAGTCATAGTAGTAGTAGCCGTAGTAGTAGTAGTGGTAGTAGTAGAAGTAGTAGTAGTAGTAGTAGTAGTAGTAGTAGTAGCAGTAGTACTAGCAGTAGTAGTGGTAGTAGTACTTGTACTTGTAGTAGTAGTAGTAGTAGTAGTAGTAGTAGTAGTAGTAGTAGTAGTAGTAGTGGTAGTAGTAGTAGTAGTAATAGTAGTAGTAATAGTAGTAGTACTCGTAGTAGTTGTAGTAGTAATGATGGGAATGCTCGTGGTAGTCGTTGGAGTCGTACTAGTCCTAGTAATAAGTAGTAGTGGTAGTAGTAATAGTAGTAGCAGTAGCAGTAGTCATATTCGTAGTAGTAGTCGTCGCAGTTGTCGTGGTAGTAGTAGTAGTAGTAGTAGTAGTAGTAGTCGTCGTAGGAGTAGAAGTAGTGGTGGCGAAAGTAGTGGCAGTATCACTAGTAGTAGTAGTGGTAGTGATAGTACTAGTAGTAGTGCTAGTAGTCGTAGTAGTAGTAGTAATCGTCGTCGTCGCCGTCGTCGTCGTCGTCGTCGTAGTAGTAGTAGTCGTAGTAGTCGTCGTCGTCGTCGTCGTTGTCGTCGTAGTAGTAGTAGTCGTAATAGAAGTAGTAGTAGTAATCGTCGTCGCCGTCGTCGTCGTCGTCGTAGTAGTAGTCGTAGTAATAGTCGTCGTCGTCGTCGTCGTTGTCGTCGTAGTAGTAGTAGTCGTAATAGAAGTAGTAGTAGTAGTCGTCGTCGCCGTCGTCGTCGCCGTCGTAGTAGTAGTCGTAGTAGTAGTCGTCGTCGTCGTAGTAGTAATAGTGATAGTAGTAGTAGCAGTAGTAGTAGAGGTAGTAGTAGTGCTCGTAGTAGTAGTGGTAGTAGTAGTAGTAGTAGTAGTAGTCGTAGTAATAGTAAGAGTAGTCGTAGTAGTAGTAGCAGCAGCAGCAGTAGTAGTAGTAGTAGTAGTAGTAGTAAAAGTAGTAGTCGTAGTCGTAGTCGTGATAACAATAGTAGTCGTCGTAGGCGTAATACAAATGATAATAGCATCATCAATAGTAGTGCTAGATATTATAGTAGTCGTAGTAGTAGTAGTAGTAGTAGTAGTAGTAGTAGTAGTAGTCGTAGTAGTAGTAGTAGTAGTAGTAGTAGTAGTAGTGGTGGTAGTAGTAGTAGTAGTCATAGCAGTAGTAGTAGTAGTAGTAGTAGTAGTAGTAGTAGTAGTAGTCGTAGCAGTAGTAGTAGTACTACTTGTAGTCGTAGTAGTAGTAGTAGTAGTAGTAGTAGTAGTAGTAGTAATAGTAGTAGTAGTAGTAGTGGTAGTAGTAGTAGAAGTAGTAGTAGAAGTAGTAGGAGTAGTGGTCGTAGAATTCGTAACAACAGTACTCGTTGTAGTGGTAGTTGTAGTCGTAATAGTCGTAGCAACAGGTAGTAGAGGTAGTCGTAGTAAGCGCATGAGTAGTAGTAGTAGTAGTAGTAGTAGTAGTAGTCGTAGTAGTAGTAGTAGTAGTAGTAGTAGTAGTAGTAGTAGTAGTAGTCGTAGTCGTAGTAGTACTAGTCGTAGTAGTGGTAGTAATAGTAGTCGTCCTGGTGCTATTCGTAGTAGTAGTAGTCGTAGTAGTAGGTGTCCGTAGTAGTCGATCGTCGTCGTCGTCGTCGTACTAGCGTATAGTCGTCGTCGTCGTAGTAGTAAGTAGTACAGCAGAAGTAGTGTAGTAGTAGTAGTAGTAGTAGTAGTTGTGTGGTGGTGGTAGTGGTAGTGGTATGGTAGTAGTAGAAGCCGTGTGAGTGTAGCAGTAAGCAGTGGAGGCCAGTGTAGTAATAAGTAGTAAGTATTAAGTAGTAGTAGTAGTGGTGGTGGTGGTGGTGGTAGTAGTATTAGTAATAGATGGGTGTGGGGTATAGTAGTGTATAGTAAGTAGTAGTAGTCAGTAGGTAGTAAGTATGATAGTTAGTAGTATAAAGTAGTTAATTAAGTGGTTATTATAGTAGTAGTAGTAGTAAGTATTAGTCGTCGTCGTAGTCTAGTATTAGTGTAGTAGGAGTAGGTAAGTAGTAGTAGTAGTATTATAGTAGTAGCAGTAGTAGTAGTAGTCGTCAGTATGTAGTAGTCAAAAAGTAGTCGTGGGACGATTCGTAGTAGTCGTAGTAGTAGTAGTTGAGTAGTAGTAGTAGATAGTAGTAGTGGTATTGTAGTAGTCGTAGTAGTGTATCGTCGACGTAGTAGTAGTAGTAGTAGTAGTTAGCAGCAGGAGTAGTAGTATAGTAGTAGTAGTAAGTGGTAGTAGGTAGTAAGTAGTAGTAGCAGTAATAGTAATATTAGTTAGTAGTCGTATAGTATACGCCGTGTAGTATAGTATTAGTAATATAAGTAGTAAGTAGAGTAAGTAGTAGTAGTAGTAGTAGTAGTAGTCGGAGTAGTAGTAGTAGTAGAAGTAGTCGTGGTAGTATTCGTAGTAGTCGTAGTAGTAGTAGCAGTAGTAGTAGTAGTAGTAGCAGTAGTAGTAGTAGTAGTAGTAGTAGTCGTAGTAGTAGTAGTAGTAGTAGTAGTAGTAGTAATAGTAGTAGTAGTAATAGTAGTAGTAGTAGTAGTAGTAGTAGTAGTAGTAGTAGTAGTAGCAGTAGTAGTAGCAGTAATAGTAGCAGCAGCAGCAGCAGCAGTCGTTGTCGTCGCCGTCGTCGTCGTCGTCGGCGTGGTCGTCGTCCGCCGACGCCTGCTTATCGGGGCAGGAAAGGCGTGTAAGAAGTCTGGCTGTCCCTCTCCCGCTGGCTCCCCATCCCAAGGTGCCCAATATCCCCGAAACGGGAGGGGGGGCTACAAGCTGGGCAACGCACCTTCAGGACCCTCAGAGCGTGAAATTCACCCTCGAACGCCTCCTGGACTGCTCTAGAAGGGCTCGAACCCGTGGAAGAGGCCTCAAGAGAAACGCAAAAGGCACTAATAGAACAAAACGCAAAAATATCCCTAGAGGAGGCCCAGAGACTGAACATCCTGAAAACCTGCAGTATTCCGATGATTTCTACTTTCTCGCCCAGTCGCTTCCCGACGCTTCGGAGAGGGTCCAAGATCCCGCCACAAGGCCTTCCTCCAGACACCGCTCTATGCACTGAAAAAGCTCCAAAAGGCCCCAGAGTTTCCCCGGTGGCATCCGAGAAGACCCCAACATGACTCCAACACGGCCCACGGCAACCCCAACCCGACCGCAAGATCTCCGAAGGGACACCGAGATGGCCCCAACCTGCCCCAAGAGAGCAACAGGGGTCCCCCCAAAGAGTGCGCACGGCCCCACGAGGGACGCACGACATGCCCACATGCTTCGGTCACACGCGCACCAAGGCCGTACCTCCCAACACTTACTGATCGGGAGATGTGGGGACCAACCGTGGGTCCCGCTGTTTGGGCTCTCGAGTTGCTGTCTTGCGCCCTTCCCGCAACAGCGGTCCTCGAGGCGCACCCAGGGCTGTCCAGAGGGCGTTGGCGGCATCTCCACCGCCACCATGTCGGCCGCCAGCGGGGCGAGCAGGGTGTCCCCGTTGGCGGCGGCTGCGGGCGGAGGGGGGGGGACGAGGGGGCGGGAGAGGGAGGAGGAGGGTGTGGAAGAGGAGGGAGGAAACGGAGGAGGATAATGTCGGACTTAAGAGATATATTTATACTTCCCAAACAATGCTTGCACCTAGGGGTTTCGACTTGTTTTCTAATGAGCTGGGCCTGGCCGCTGGTCTGGCGGCTAAGTGGCCGCCGTCGCCGCCCCGTCGCCGCCTTGTCGCCGCATATATTGCACACGTGTGCTCTTTGTAAATAGATCGACCCGCCTGGATTATTCGTCTGCCCCATCGTCCGTTCTAAACATGAACTCGTACGTTCCCAACCCAACTGGTATCGACCCCCCCCTTCATCCCTCGCAGGAAATACAAAGCGCGCGGCACTTCTTCATCTTCAATCAGTGTTTCCAATAATCCGTTGCAAAGCATGTGGCGGATTGCAGACGCGCGCGTCGTCGCGCGCGCATGCCTCCCACACATTCTAGAATGCCGTGGGGATTTCGAAAATGAATGTCCCGGAAACAAATGTGGTTTCGCAACAAAAATCGCCTAACAAGCCTGCGCTCGCGCGTTTACGATCTCTTAGGGTAAACTTGTTTCCCCACATGTTCATCGCATGCGACCGGACGTGCCCCTCGCGCACGCATGTCGAAACCATTCGATCGCCCTTGCGCGTGTGCTGTAGAACAAACCCTGTTTGCAAATGCCGGGGTGAAGAGCACACACGCGCGCATTGTCGCGCGAGCATGCCGAGCTCCTGAACAACAAACCTTAGGCTTCGTAAGGTTGTCGAAATCGAGTGCCCCGACACGAAATTAACTATCAATGGTTTCGCAACACGGGTTGTCAAAAACATATGTGGTCGAACTCTTGCGAATTCTTGGGGCAAGCATGGGTTTTCAATTTTTGAAGATATATGCGACCACAAGGGCATCTCGCGACCGCATGTCGAAATTATTCGAACGCCCTCGCGCGGTGCTGGACGGGTGGGGGGGGGGTACGATCCCTGTGCGTCGACCGCGCGCGCATGTCGAAATCTTTCCAAAACCTTGATTACCGACGCGGGGGCACCATCACCGTCATCGGCGTGATCAACATCGGCACCGTCATAACCCTTGCCGTCGTCATCGCCGATGTCGTCACCACCATCGCTACTGTCATCATCGTGTCTGCCGTTGTCAACATACGTCGCCATGAGACCGCGCCCGCCCGAGTCACCGACTCGCACTCATGTGCACGTGCGCCACTGCGGCCTGCGCAATGCGCTGGGAATTCTCCAGCGGTCAGCGCCACTGCGCTCGCGCCAGAGAAGCTGGCCGCTCTGCGCGCGAGCCTGCGCGCAATTGCGCGGCCGCAGCGATGCACAAGCCAGCGCCCAGCGGCCATCGCAATCGCCGCACGGGCTTTGCAAACCGAATTGCGGGCGGGAGGGTGGGATGATTGCGCCAGCATGGGAGGTGGTCACGCGCGAGAAAGTCCGCCGACCCCTTGGGTCATCGGCGTGTGAGATGCTTCCCCCTCCCCAAACCCCTCCCCCGGGAACCCGGTCCGGTCGATTTGGAGGGGGGGGGGGGGCCACCACGAGCGACTCACGACGCTCTTCCGGGCCCAAAAGGGCCCAAATACGGGCCAAGAAGGCCCCAAGAGGCCTCCCAGACGTTCCAAGAGGGCCCCAGACGCCCCAAGAGACCGCCTAGACGCCCTAAGAAGCGCCCAAGAGGCCCCAAGAGGCTTCCAAGACGCCCCACGATGGCTCCAAGACGCCCGAAGAGACCTCCAAGACGCCCCAAGAGACCCTCAAGAGGCCCCCGAGGAGCGCCCCAACAGGCCCAGATCGTTGATTTTCATTGGTTTTTTTCTATGTTTTCGTCATTTTCGCCTTTTCGGCTTTCCGCCGCTCCAAGACAGCCCAAGAAGCTCCCAAGACTGCTCCAAGACGGCACAAGAGGCTTCCACGACGCCCCCAAGACGGCCCAAGAGAGCCCCCAGACGGCCCAGGAGCCGCCCAAGGCGGCCCAAGAGAGCCCCCAGACGGCCCAAAAACCGCCCAAGACGGCCCAAGAACCTCCCGGAGACGGGCCCAAGAGGGGCTCCAGAGAGAGACCACGCACCGGAAAACCCAGCCTTACGCCCCAAGAGGCCCCCAGGAGGCCCCAAGAGGCCCCAAAGAGGCCCCAAGAACCCCCCAAGAGGCCCCCAAGACGTTCCAAGAGGCGCCCAAGAAGCCACAAAGAGGCACCAAAACGGCCCCCAAGGGCCTTCGAAACTGCTCCAAGAGGCCCGCAAGAAGCCCCCCCGCAAGATCCCAACGGACATCTCCGAACACGCCAGTTTTTCGAGTCGCGCCCAGCCCCATAACCCGGAGCCTCATCTCAGTGTCCCCCTCCTCCTCCTCTTCCTCCTCCTCCTACACTTCCTCCTCGTCCCCCTCCTCCTCTTCCTGCCCCGCTTCAGCTCATCCTCACCGATGCTTCTCCCCCCCATTTTCCGCCTCACCCCCCATCCTCCTCTTCCCGTCCTCCCTTTTCTGCCCAGTACGCGCAACCGATTGGGCATCATTTGCACGTATTGCACTTTAGGGTGTCCTTCTTTGCGTCGCGCGGGACATTGTGCGGGTCGGGGAACGCCGACTTTGGTAGTCCTCTCTTGCACGCGCCGCTGAACTGATAAGCCTGGCAACTGCGCGCTGTGAACCCGAGTTCCTCGCAGCTTCTGCACACCACTTTAGCTCCTTTCGCTGCTCGATGATGTTCCACTTGCTTCTGCTTCAAATGTTTCGTGTCCGAGAACGCGCCTTTGCACGCCGCGCACGTCAGCGGCTTCGCGTCCGCCTCTGCTTTCCGCTTGCGATTCTCTGCATCCGCCTTCAAAAAAAAAACAAGGGGTCGGCGGTGTGGCGTAAGCCTAAAGAATCAAAGCCAACTGCGCCACATAGGTTGCACCACATATGCTGCACCACGTAGATTACACCACATATGTTGCACACCAGCAAATCCCACAATACATATTGCACATTATACATTGCTGCACACATTTTACACCATATAGATAGTAGTACAGACTACATAGCTCGCACCACATGTCTTGCACAACGCAGGTTACACCACATAGATTTCACAACATTGTTTGCTAAGCCGCGATGTTTGGGGCCCACGCTTGCTAACATAGTCGCGTACGTATGTCTATACACACAGATTTATAGTTGTGACCTCAACGGCTACATGCCCTCAGCCAAGACAAGAGGACTAAGGTAATGGCAGGACCCTGGTATTCCTCTCCCTCTTGCTCTGCTGGGAGTTAAGGAGAAGGAGGAGAAGGAGGAGAAAGAGGAGAAGGATGATAACGATGAGGAGAAGGAGAAAGAGGAGGATAAGAAGGAGGAGGAGGAGAAGGGGGAGGAGGGGCAGGAGGGTGATAACAGATAACGAGGAAGGAGGAGGAGGGAGGGTGGGAGGAATGTGGGAGGGGAACAGCACGGGTGCGGCTCGAGGGCGCCATGTATTCACTGAATTCTCCTTCCTCCCATCCTCCTGGGTCTCTGCCTTCTCCTCAACGCGTCGTTCGCCACCGTCGTCGTCGTCGTCGTCGTGGTCGTGGTCGTGGTGGGCGTCGTGGGCGTCGTGGTCGTCGTGGTCGTGGTAGTGGTGGTGGTGGTGGTGGTGGTCGTCGTCGTCGTCGTCGTCTTCGTCGTCGTGGGCGTCGTCGCCGTCGGCGCCGGCGCCGGCGTCGGCGTCAGCGTCAGCGTCGGCGTCGTCGTTTTCCTTCTTGTCGCCCTCGTTGCTGAACGAAGCGAATTATGTCAACATGTCGTGCCAGCAAGAAAGCTGAGAGCGGCGTAGGGAAATGACAACGTTGGCGACTCCAAACGGTCGCGGCCCGTGCGGTAAGATCACGCCTTCCGCTTCCGCCAATATGGCTGCACGAATCCGGCTGAATCGCACGCTGCGCTCAAGTTTCCGGCTACCATGACCCCAGACCCCCGACATCGTGTTTTTTTCATGACGTGGACCCCTAAAGGTCTAGACTCCTTTCCAGGGAGCGGTCGTTCATCCTGAGTCGTTCTTTGACGGTCCCGAGGCCCAGCAAGGGCCCCTGGAGGCCAAACAACTATCGAACACCGTCCGCTCTTCCTCCGCTCTTCCTCCTCCGTTGCCTCTCCGCTCTCCCTCCGCTCTTCCTCTGCCCTACCTCTGCTTGCCTTGCTTTGCCCGCTCGCTCCTCATGGCCTCTCTCTCCGGAAGAGCCTGCGCCATGCGGCTCGCTTGTGCCGACGCTCTGCAGGTGGCGCGCGCCCCGGAGCCACCTGGCGCGCAGCCCAAAGACGTGGATGAACGAGACGTGAGGACACGGTCGAACTACTAGTTCGCCATCGCTCGGACGTCCATTCCCTGTGTTTTTTCGGCTTCGTGCGTGTTTTTTCGCCAAATGATCAAGGATGCTCCTCGATGGCCCTCGCCGAAGGAACAATGCACACGTCCGAGCGATGCCAAGACTACGGTCGGGAGCTTTTGCTGAGCGTGTCGTGGTGGCGGCCCCGGCGACGCGCCGTGCCGTGCAAGCGGATGGCGTGTCGCTCCGCTCCGCGGGGCGAGCGGCCCGGAGAGGCTCGGGGCGCGGACGCGCGGGGGCCAGGACGCTGATGGCGTGTCGCGCCGCCGCGTGGTGTGCCGCCAGAGCTGGCGGAGCGACGCGCTCTCCAAGAGCTCCCGGCTGAGCAGTCGAGCTCTTGCCGCGAGAGCGTGGGCCCATCCTGAGCTCCCGGCGTCGCACTCCTTCGCGCAGGGCGATGTCGCCCGAGTTCGGGCCCGGGGGGCCACCACAGATCGACCCGCCGAGGCGCATCCGCAGAAGGTTGGGGTCTAAGACTCTGGTCGTGCCGCCTCGCGCTGTGGCGTATTTTCCGCAACGCCGAGCCTCAGGGCTCGAGTAGGAGATCGACTACAGAACTGATCTACCCCAGAACTCATATTTTCGTCGAATCTACTCGACATGTGTAGAATGTTTGTGGGCCCGCGATCATCATACTTCTGATATCGTAAATTCGACTCGCATGCCAATGTTGGGGCAACTGAATTCTGTGGTCGGTTTCATACTCGAAGGGTGGGTCAAGAGTTAGGTCGGGCCTGTCCCCCTGCCAGGATGCTTTTGGGGCGAGAAATTTTGAAACAGGTCAAAACATATTCCGAAATGGTCCACGAATATTCGAAGATCGTCCCCAGACTACTGCTTTTGACTATTTTTGAATGCTCCTCCTGTAGAGGGACGTGCCCCACGCAAGCCAAGGTCCTGGGCCCCTCCGCCGAGGGCCCGCCGCTCCAGGTGGGTGCCCCGGGAGGGAGGCATCCTAACGCTCCCACGTGGAAGGCAGCCCGGACACCGAGCACAGAAGAGGGCCCCTTCGGAGCCGAGGCTGTGCTTCATCCCCGTGCCAGCCGCATCGGGAGATTACCCCTCCTCCCACTCCTCCTCCTCCTCCTCCTCCTCCTCCTCCTCGTCCTCTTCCTCCTCCTCCTCCTTCTCCTCCTCCTCCTCCTCCTCCCCCTCCTCTTCGTTCTGCTCCTCCTCCTCCTCCTCCTGCTGCTCCTTCTTTCTTCGTCCTCCTGCTCCTTCCCCTTCTGTTGCTGCTCCCACTCTATCTTGAACTTATGTGAGGCGACTCCTGAGGGGTCTGCGTGGAAACTGTTGAGGGCGATGGCGCACGGTAAGGAGCCATTCGGCCCGATCAGCCCATTAGCCCAACATCAAGGGAAAGAAAAAAAGTGGAAGCATATGAAAAAGATGCAAATAAAAAAAAAAAAAACAACAAAAAAAAAAAAAAACGGAAAAACAAAAAGACAAAAAAAAAAACTCAAAAAACCAAAAAAACACAAACACAGAAAGAGAAACAAAGGAAAAACAAAAACGAATCGTAAAAAAAGGGTAAAAACCAAAAAATAACAAGCAAAAACAAAAAGAAAAAAAAGAAAAAAAAAAAAAAAAACAAAAAAAAAGAGGGAAGAAAAAAAATTAAGAGGAAAAAAACGCAAAGAAAAAAAAAAAAAAAAAGAAAGAAAAAAAAAAAAAAGAACAAAAAAAAAAAAACAAAACAAAGATAAAAAAAGAAAGTCCCAGGCCTGATTGAGCGGGATGAGACGGAATCTATAGGGCACCCCGTCGGTACCCCAACTGGCAGCCTGGGATGATGACTCGTTCTTGCTGCCCGGCCCTGGCGGGTGGCCGCGGCGGGCCCTCCCTCCTTCCTCCTACGGCTACCATTGTGATGCTGCTCCCACTTCTCTCCGTTTCTTCCCCACCTCCTCCTCCTCCGCCTCCACTCCTGGGTCTCATTCTCCCGCTCCTGCCTTCCTTGCTCCTGCTCCTCCCTTCTCAGCCCCGCCCTCCCCAAACATCGGATACGTGAGATTGCCCGAAGATTTGGTGCACGCGCCCAGCTGTGATGTGGAGCGTGGGGTAAAACATGCGAAGCATGGCTTGAATCGAGCTGACTCACAACAGACTGTCTCAATCTAGCTCCATGTGCCAAGTGTCTCCCTAACAGCTGATACTAGGTCACTTCACTGGCGGGCTCTGCGAGCAACCTCTCGATCACAGGCTGTTGCAGTTTAGTCTCTTCATCGAGTCCATCCTGAGTCCATCCTGCGCTGACTTGAAGGTAAAACTTTCACATAGCAGACGCCTTGGACATCATTCGTCTGTCTGACTTCGTCGAGTGCTCGCCCTTCTCTCCATCGAGGAACGCTTCCACAGTCTGTGATTTACTTGCGGGGTCTTCGCAAATGTGAAGCCGTCGCGCCTTTCTCGTAAATGGGAATGCTCGCCAAGCCTGGTGGTGATAATATGGTGGGTTTCGCTTCCATACATGAGTACCCAGACAATGTGGCAGCGCTTTCGGTGTTCTCTGGGTCGCCGATCTGCTTGTTTACGTGCCGATCTGCTTGCTTTACGTAGCCAGCTCCAAAACCGATTCCGATACATGACTGCAGCCATGAGAAGACTGAGCAGGAGGACTACTCCTTCTGTACCAGCGTTCTCCGTAGAAGCATCTGTCGCATCAGAACAGGAATCCCAATAAGACACTTGGTCATGGCCTCCATGATGTAGGATAGCTGCTGTGTCATTCCAACAACCTCATGTATCTCAACGGAAATGGAAGCTAGCCGCTGTGCGACTCCTCTGGCCTCGCCCTTGCCGTACGGACAAACAGCCAACGTGTACAGCTGCTTCGTCAGGGTCCGCCTTGCAGTGCACTTCGTGCCGATGCTGGCGGTGTTCTCGTTGATTCCAGCCGTGTTGGCTTCCCTCTCGCGAGTGACCGGATCCTTGGCAGATGCGATGCGCCCTCTGACTCAATCAGTCGCGCGCGGTCGCCGCCTTCTTGCAGCAGTCAGTGGCTGCGCGGCAGGGTGCCGCTCTCCAAGATATCTGGCACCGCGCCGTCGATGGGTTCAAGTTGGAGGGGATCTGGGGAGGCAGGCCCAACAGAAAGATGGAGCTGGATTCCTGGGTGCGTCTGGCGGCATCTTGGGTGGCCTCCTGTGGTCTAAGGGGGGGGACTCGCTAGGGCTTTCTGGGGGCCAGTGGGGCCTCTCGGAGGGTTCTCTTCGGGCCTCCTGGGGGCAAGGTGTCTCATACGACACCCTGAGTGAGTTCACACCCCTCTACAGTTACACGAGAGGAACACTTCTCTCCTCTCCCCCCCCGAAGATGATCAAAAAAGTGTACCGCCCCCTCCGTGCTGATTTACTTGTTTACACACGAGACTCCACTCATTGTTTTTCCTTCCTTTTTTGGACAAACTGGTTTTCGGTGTTTCACACTGCTGCTCCGAAGGGCTCAGAAGGGCTCTCGTCCCAGCGCGGGCTGTAATTTTTTGGTGGGCCCGAGTCCGGCGGCTTCCTCGTGGCGCCCCCCCTCGTTCCCCCTCCTCCGCTTTCGCCTGGCCCTCCTGTCCCTCCCGCTCCTTCCGCTCCAGCTCCTGCTGCTGCTGTCCGTCCCGCCCCAGCGAGGGCCACCTTGCGGACTCCGAGCCTCTCTGCATCGTTGTCGCCCTCCCCATTTTCCCTCCTCCGCCCTCCCCTGGTCCTCCTGTTCTTCCCAATCATTTCGCTTGCTTTCCTGCTGCTACTAGCTACTGCTGTTCGTCTTCATCCATTTCCTCCAGCCCATCCTCCTGCTCACCAGCCACCTCCTCCTCCTGTGCACGCAGCTCCCCTTCTTCCGATTGCGCACACAACGACTTGGTCTTTCTGTGGGAGTCGCAGGTCGGCTATTACACGCGTCCGCGGATAAGGACATATCGGCGCCATGGGAAGGGATGGGAGGGAGGGACAGGATGTCAGATGAGGCGCAAACGCACCTGGCCTGCCCTCCCCCCTCCTCCCTAGCCATCCGGCCGCTGCAATTTTTCCGATGCGTGAGCCCTATAGAAGCCTGGACCGCTTCCCCAGGGCCGGTTCTTCGCCCCGAGCCGTTTCCTGACAGGCCCGAGGCCCCGCGAGGGCCCCCGCAGAGGCCGACAGCGGCCCCCAAACCCGCCGATCCACCGCCAACGGCGAGGATGCCGCCGCCGCCGCCCCTCGCGCCGCTGCCCAGGCCCCGCCGACGGCCCGCAGAGGGCCGCCCAGAGGCCGCCCGAGGCCGAGGGCCGCCCGACTGAAGGCCTCCGAAGGCCGCCCAAAGGCCGCCGAGGCGCCCAATGAAGCCGCCGGTGGCCGCCCAGAAGCCGCCGAAGGCCGCCCCAAGGCCGCCCAAAGGGCGCCGAAGAGCGGCGGAGGGCCTGCCGCCGCCGGCGGCGGCGCCCGGCCTCACGGCTGCGTGGCACGCGAGCCCGGCCGCGAGCGCCGCGGCCGCGAGCGCGAGGGCGACCGCCGTGGGGGCGGGCGCCTCGGGCGCCGTCCGTGCCGCCTCTGCTGCTCTTCCCCAGCCTCCCCCCCCTCCTCCTCCGCCTCCGCCTCCGCCTCCTCCGCCTCCTCCGCCTCCTCCTCCTCCTCCTCCTCCTCCTCCTCCTCACCCCTTTCATCCCGTCCTCCTCTCCCTCCTCCTCCTCTCCTTCCTCCTCTTCCTCGTCCCCTTCCTCCTTCTCCTCCTCCTCCTCCTCCTCCTCCTCCTCACCTTCCCTCCTCCTTCGCCTTCTCCTCCTCTTTCCACTCCTCCTCGCGGCATTCTCCTGCTCCTCACACTCATCCGCCCTCATCCACCCCTTCCCCATCCAATGCCGCAGATGAGCCGCCGAGGCCGCGTATGAGCGGTCGAGGCTTTTGATCGGATACGCGCAAGGGTAAAGAGTGACCTCTGGTGCGCGGCCTGCCGATCGTGAGACAGCAGCGGCCTGCGTGACTGGGCTTGGTCCCTGCGCGCCCACCGAAAGCCGCGCACCAAAGGTCACTTCGGCGACGGGCCACTTTGACGTGCAGCTGCTTCGAATACACTCCGAGGCACCCGTTTGCCGTCTGCGCCGTCCCCCTGCGCGCCTC